>JAQFYU010002671.1:0-11401 GCA_034694905.1 Ceratophysella granulata
TCAGTCAGTCAGAAGTCAGAACCCCCAATAATAGATTCTTGAAATGTACCATATCCCCTTTATACGTATATTGCTACATAGACTTGGGCTAATATCCGATTGTATGTAGCATCAACCTTTTGTTATGAACGACAAAAATACTCTGGATCTACAAAATCGGATAGGCAAAGCGTACTATTTATTACTCCAATAGTGGTATCAGATAATGTACGATCCGGTAATAACAAGCAATATTTTGAGCATATATTTTGCCCGGATTTGCAAACATATATGGATACCTTATATGCATAAATATATAGAAATACACTTAAAATCGTGAAATATGAAAATATGCCGGTAAACACCGTGATATGCATACTCAAAATACAACCGGTTACGATATATCGGGTCACACTGACATGACCCGTGGGGATCCAGATTCTCACAGTTCCTGTGCTCTCCAGAAAAAGCATGCAAAAATATGCAAATTGCAAATACGCTCTTAACAGGGCATATGTATCTTACGCACATTATTTGAACTCACGTGAATTGCAACAAAATCTAACGAATTATCAGCAAGAAAGCTTAAAGTTTAACGATAGCTACGGGCTACGCTACTTGGACAATTTCGATATTTTCAGAAATCATTGCAAAAATTAGCGTTACATTTATTCTTTCATGCCTGCACAATGCTAATTTTTGTAATTTATTTTATACAATATTTATTTTTGGAACGAGTTAATAAATTAAGTCAAGCAATCACAGATTTCAATGAGTTTTATGTCGTATGTTCTGAGTTTGAAACTTGGAATTTGAGGACACTTCTCGAGTAGCGGACAGAGTCATCATGAATTTATGTTACCAGGAATTTGGATTGATTTTATTTTGCATCACACGGTATACGATATTTTCCATCACTGGGTTTTAGTATTATAAATAAGAATACGTAAGCATATTAGGTTTTACGCAGCTGGACTCAGAAACAACGACGTAACAGCGAAGAGAAGGAATACAACACCGCCGGCAATTGTTACTGAAAATACAAATCATAAATGATATTTAACTTTACATAGTTTCATAAATACGAATTTCAGAAGGAATGGAACGTGTCTCACCTGTCCGTACAGAAATCTTCTGGGCAATTATTCTCCCGCCAATAACGGCAAGTCCAGTACATAGTGAATGCCCAAGAATACCACCAATACAGACTCCGGAGATATCCTATCAGAACAGATAGTCAATGCATTTAAAACACGAGGATTGCGATTGGTGACATAAACCGGCACCTGATCAAACGAGTAACTAGCGCTTCAGCACTTCAGCTTCAGTCATTGATTTGATAGTGGCAACTCAACTTCAATTTAAGTTCTAAATGTGTGACGAGGCGTATCTGTTTCAGTATTTACATATTTCTCTTTTGACAGTACAGTCAGAAAGTAATTACTATGGTATTTCAACTAGACGTCAAACTTGAACAAGTGCGTACATAATTCCAAAACAAAGTGTCCGATTATCTGATCATGATACAATTCAGCTGAACATGAAACTGAATTGCTCAATTAACTGATTATGTCATATCATAGTTGAGCATATTCACTTAAAGAATGAAATTGCGTATGTGACACGGGGAATAATTTAACTTACCTCTGTTGCAGCCAGGACAACAGTGGCCAACTGAGATCTATCACCCCATTCTGCCAAAAACGTCATAGACAGGGCTTGAAGAAAAACTCTTGAAAAGCAGGAGAAGAGGACTTTCCTTGCTTTGGAAGGCAGTTTGGTGGTTGTTGGAAGCCCAGATTCAGGATCTGAGCTCAATGGCGATGATTCCTGTTCAATTTAAAAACAAGAGTTCATAATACACATGCCGATGTCGACGCAACTATATTAAAACATTGAATTGTACAGAATAACTCACGTCTTCCTCTCGTTTTCGAAGATTTGCTTGAACTTCTTCTAGTTCCTCAGCTCCTTCATCTTTCGACATCTTAAAGCCGTCGTATAGCATTTTGAATCCAAACAGAGCAAATAGTGCAGTAGAAATATAGTATGTGTATATTCGTGGAATGATTGTAGTTGCGTAGCCAAACAGAGCTGCAAAAGATGGAATTAAGTACGCTAAAACTCACAATTCATATAAATTAATTCATACAATGCCTTCAAGGAAGTTCGGAGGACGACCACAGGCCGAAGTAAGTACCTGAGAGAATTGTCATTATTGCCAGAGCAGCTATGGCACCCGCGAAGACCGTGATCCTTGCATGACGCATCGCCATAATGGCAGCAATGAAGAACGTCTTGTCACCAAGTTCCGAGACCACGATCATCGATAGTGAAGCAACGAAGGCGTGAAGGAAACCTAAATTGGCGGGTTCCGCCGCCCGGGGAGTGCTCGAGAGAACGTCCATGATGAAGCCAGACGTCCACTAAAGTAAAGTATAAAGTATTAATTAATAGTGAGATCCATACAATAAACGAAACCAATCCTGTCAATTGTCAATTGCTTACACCACAAGAAGAAAGATAGAATAACAAGGGATGCGAACAACCTTTGGATGGACTATGAGCATTCATTCTGATTTAAGTGCAAACCCAAAGCAAACAACACTTGCTTCATGTCAATGTTTGAAAAATAAGCCAGTTGGATCGGCTTAAATTCCAAATAAACCGATTATTTTTTTAATTGACTTGGGTTTACTTTACTCATCATACGGCACAATCACAATTCACGTTCACGTTAATCACAGCGGTCACGATAAAGTTGGTCACCTTAGAACCGACCTATGACCTGAACCAAGCACTCTACAGAAAAATTGTTCATACAAAAGTTGCTTATCTCGATGAGTGCAACAACTTTTGTTAGGGTCATTTTGCCGCAAAGGTCAAGGGTCACAAGGTCTCCTATCAGCCTACCGGAATTTTTCGAACCGGCCCTTTGGTCCAAGCCACCCTCATGCGAGCCGAGCGAATGCTAGGCAGGCATATTAACATAATTGACATAAACCTATTCCAATATTAAATTAGAATTTGGCAGGCCAACCTGCACTGCCAAATTCCATCGACCTGAAGCTTAGGAGCAAATTGTGGCCAAAAGGTTATGACCCAGAAGCATCCCAATTTAAAGACAAATATTTAGTAGCGTGAACGTGACACGAGCACAAAAACCAAAGTTTGACGTAGAACGTGTGACGTATGACGTATGGTCAATGGTTTATGGAACCGAAATTCAAGGTGAAGGTCAAGCGTGGGTTGTATACTATACTTTACCGGCTCGTGTGACGTTGTATTTGATGTTCCTGGGTGTCCACTGAGCAGTCACCTGGACTCAACTACTGGTCGTTGTCTCACAATCACAGTCCAACTCCTCAGTTGACGCTTGTCTGTCCCAGTCACCAGTCACGCAGTTGTCTGTCAACGGGCCATCATCATGATGTTCAGTGCGGAAAAAGACAGGAAGAAGAGAAAGAAGACGGAGAACTCAAAACTATTAAAGATACCCGCCACCTACCACATC
The DNA here is from genome assembly GCA_034694905.1 of Ceratophysella granulata. Classification (NCBI taxonomy): domain Eukaryota; kingdom Metazoa; phylum Arthropoda; class Collembola; order Poduromorpha; family Hypogastruridae; genus Ceratophysella; species Ceratophysella granulata. The sequence continues at coordinate 3,494 of JAQFYU010002671.1, forward strand.
ACCACATGAAATAGGCAGTCGCTCGCTCAATACAGCAGCATAGCATCCACTCATTTAACGACGACGACGAGGCGACAGAGCAAGATTTCTGTATCTGACTCTGTTCTGTATTTAGTTATATATAATCTACATATAATATAATCAATGTCAAATGATTCTATGTATATTCCTTGAATTTTTAACGTAAAACCACGCAGACACAATGTCCATGAAGAAGGCGAATATTGAAACACAATATCGATATTATTATAACAAGTACATTATTTGTTATTGCTTGTCTCGTAATTACGTCTCATTTCGTCGTTCAAAATAGCCCAATAACTTGTTTCAAAAAATTAAATAGACTTTATTGGATTGCATAGTATTAATTAGTGAAAATTTGAAATTCTTAAATATAGAGAAAAATATTTAAACAGATATCCATTGGAATTTGGTTAACGCCAATATTCAAAGTTATTCAAGTTCATACTCATACTGTAACCTGTAACTGCGAAACTCAGGAGTATTTAGTTGAACAAAAACTATTCGATAATCAGAAAGACACAAATCCAGTTTATGAGTAAACCCTTAGATCTAGTTCTATAAATTGTGTTGCACATTACAATACAATACGATTATTAGTGCCTAATCCAGGGATAAACAAATAAATAAAATGCATTTATTTGACTCGTTTGGAGTGTTTCTGCCTATGATTGTAAGTAAAACAATGAGGATTTGTTATTTGTAGCTCGTCCAGTAACAAGCACGGCTTTGCAATTAATAATCGGTAACTAGTATTCGATAAGGGCGCACGTGCATTTATGTGATGGAAGCTGGTTCTTTGTTTGCGTCTGTGCTGTGAGTATTGTAGTCCTGTGCCTCACCAGAAACCGATGATGATATGATTATTGCTGTGATGACTGATGACTGACTCTTGCTTTAGCAGATGTTAATATTCCATAATTACGGAAATATGAATGTCAAATTCTTCGTTGCACAGTTTTACCGATATTAATATGGAAAGATATCAAAATACAAATGATTTCGCGACTTTTTTTGAAATTCCAAAACAAGAAGTCGCTGAATGCTAAAACCGGATAATTGTTTTGAATAAAATACAAATACAATAGGGAAAAGCATTTAACAATTGTCAAAATTTGTAGTAAGACTCAAAAATATGGTAGAAACATCCCATTATAAGCTAAACTTAGAAAACGAGAACAGAAAGTATGCACTAAACCCACAAAATCTGCAAAAATTCGCACCGTAGCAAAGCAACCCGGAGCCTTTCTTCAAATCCCCACTGGCAACAACACAGGACTTTATTAATTGCAAATTGTCAACCCGGAGCAATTATTTGCTGGACACTAACAGTCCGTATTTTTTGCGCATTGGCAAACCGGGCCCCTTCTTTCTTGCTTTTCGATGTATATATTCCACAATGTAATTTGCTTAATTTTATAGAGATTTATTCAAGAAACAAGGTGATCATAATTTTAAGATATTAGTAGATTTTTATACAAAAAATAAGCCTTTTAACCCTTTTCAAAATACTCAGAACAGCGGTGAATATTCGGAATTCTATTTTGAATTTTTCGTGTCTCCAGAATTTCTATATCCATAATACCCTTAGCATGCTATTACTACAATAATATGTATACTATCACCCGCCCCTTTGTAAAATCGCACTTCTCTCACGGTCAAACTAGTCATAACATATCTTTGGACCAACTAACTAGCAAAGTTGTTTAAAATTGTGCAAGGACCAAATATGAAGATTTTCAGCCAAATTTACCCGTACATGTTCTCCAATAAGCCAAAAAATATTTGTTACGCGCTACTTAAAACCATTGTTCTTATTGGGAACCTTGCGGTTTGAATCGGAACTTTAGTCAGAACTCGACAACCAACACTAATCAAAATCAAATTATGAAAATTTGCATAGCATGTTCGCAAAACACAGTGAAGTCAATGCTTTAGCCTAATTTGCAGACAACCCTCGAATCGCATCATGTATACAATACATAATGCATACAGTGTACATTAGGATAAAAGGATGAGGAGGCTAATTTTTGCACAGCATTAGTATCTCAGCAGAGCGAGCAAGACTGCCTAGCCTAACTATTTCTTCGGTTAGTAAAATATGAGGATAATTTGAATGACGGAAAGGGAACATGAAATAATGCGAACTCAGACTCGCTCAATGCTCAATCTCAGTTCCAGTTTCATTTCAAGTACAAGTACAACCTATAGGTTAAGTAAACATTTTGTTCACACTTAATTGAATACTTGTCAATGTTTTATTTGATAACGCGTTCTCCATGTTCACTCACGTCCTTTATATTTCTACTCTCTAGCTCGATACACCAAGTCTTACTTTCTTGCTGTCCAACTTAAAGTCAAATTAAATAATCAGGTTCGAATAAACATAAAGTTCAATATCTTGAGCTTGCCTTGCACATGATCCCTGTCTTAAGAATACGTGTACGTACACGTGCTTCAAGAATTACTCCTGGCATGGCATAAGTCATGTCATCAGCTAGATAATGTCTATTTAATGCTCTCTGTCGTAAAAATATGATTTTATTGAAATAAGACTGGAGAAGATGAGCCATGAACAACACAGTGATGGATGATGGATGATGTTAATGTACATTGTACATCCCAATCCTAATTCAAAATTGAATAAATTTGTTAAAGATGCGCTTTTTTGTCTTTCGGAACTCCAGTCCAATAACACGAAATTAAATATACGAATTGATATTTTCGAATAAATAATAAATAATATGAACAATCACTTATATAGCTAATCATATTCTCGTAATGATTTTGAAAAAAGGTGGAATCAGCTTGCATAATTTATATACAAAAATACCGAAGAATTATGCGGAATGTGAAAATAAATAGAATACAAGGTATGTACGTACATTATACATGCAGCATATCGACTTAGCTACTTCAGTAGCTGGCCTCCAATATTGATCGAAAAATATATTTTTGGTAAATGTAAAATTCATAAGTTATGCATCGGCTTACCGATATTAGGTCGATAGTAATTCAACACGATAATTGAAGAGAAACACAGGCAAAATTATTTGTTTTAACGGCAAGTAATTTAATACAGTGCAATTAAAATGTTACTCGTGATTTTGGTCAGATTTAAGTTGACAATTTCCATACCAAAATTGTAAAGGTTATTTACCTCGACTTCGACAATCACTTGGCACTAAAAATGTGTTCGCTGTCCAAATGCGCCATTCTACAGCCGTTTACTGAATAAACGAATAAAGTAGGCCAACTTTACTCCGTTAAGAGTTAAGAATTTAAGTTGAAGAGACGCTGTACTGTTTGCTTGTAGCGATCGATCCTACTAGAATCCGGCCAGTTCGACACTGGCATTTAGGCCGACTCAATGCGATAACAGCACTTCAAAAACAATTCTACATAGCTTATTTACAATACAAAATACAATAATAAAATAATTCTCGTTGAATCAGATGGTGATAATTATCCTCATTATTTCAGAATTTTCTTGCGCCTCGCCTAATTGTCCGAATAGAACATTCAATTTTGAAAGTATATTATGTTAAAGTGAAAACACGACTTCTTATTGACTCTCCGTTTAATTTAGTGAAGATTTTTTCAGGTAATACTGGCAAATTCGTATAAAATTCTATTTTACTAAAACTTGGCGTTCGAAAATATAAATAATATTATGTAGAAGCTGAAATACAGCACAATATTTTAATTGCATGAGAGAAGGTTTTCCAGTCATTTTTCAGTTTACGCATGGTTTATACCAGAGCAAATACACCCGAATTATGATAACTTTGAGCCAGATTAGGCTAGATGCTGTTTAAATGACCGTTGAGCTACGGTTAATTTCTGGCGAAACACCATATAATGGATTCAGCATGATAATTTACTACACACAACTAGTGATTGTATACCAAGGGTGTATTGTACGAGTATACCATGTCATCCTCGCGCTTCTTACTCTGACCGTTAGCAGCATAGATTAAAATTTTACCAAGAGATCTATAACTCTGTCGGTTATCGGATTACCGAAATTTATCGATACCGGAATTATCGAGCCCTTCCAGTCGTTATGCATACTCGTTAATTATCAATGTTGGCTCCAGGACATACACGATCCGAATAATATTTTGCGATTCTCCGAAATGGCTAAAACCTATTCAACAAAGTTTTTAGTTTGCAGTTCTTGATTGGTATTGTTTTCCAAGATATTCAGATATGGATTATTGTGGCATTTGAATGAATGAAAGATACTAAAAAGTCGCTAATGATCAAATTCCCAACTTACTAGTGTTGCTTGGAAGATGGTGTGTCTGGCGAGCCACTTCTTCGAGGTCATTGAACTAAGCCGCTCCCTGTTTTCGTTTTTTTGTCTTTGGTGATGAAATTATAGAATACACCTTGAATATTAAGCTAGGAGAACTTAGAGTTTGATACTTAATTGTGGCCAAACTGAGTAAACCTTGAATAGGAAACTAGTTCCAACATAGCTATGCAGCAATTAATATATTTTTGTTCCTACAAATCTCGATGAAACCTTAAATCTAAATAACGCATACAGAACTACTGTAGATCCGCCGATGTGGATGCGAGTGGAAGAGACACGTGTACAATGCTTACTGCCAAAATAATTGACTGCTGAAACATCTGTCTTCTCTGGAACATTGCATTAAGTGGCACTGTGAAGTGTACTTGTTTTAATTAAACGAAAAACGAATTCCAATTATTCAAATATTGTAGGCAGGTATTCTCTTTCACACAACACGGATTCGTTCCGAATTACCCTGCGCCTTTGAAACATGTTTCATGAAGCAATATTTTGCTTCATGACTTCATGTGACTCAATCAATTCTGTTTCTTTGCCCACGTACAAACCTGTTTGTTTTGCAAAATATTGCTTTGATCTTAAAAATTAACTTCATCTTAGTCAAGGTTAGAAAAGTTTATAAATTTTTTAATTTTTTTTGATAAATTGACTAAAATTAAAGAGAACGCACAATGCAATGTGTTAAAATTCACTTCCATACTTTTTGTATTGTATCCAATGGCTGCCGGTAAGATGCAAGGATTTTCTCCGATGTACCAAAAATCTTTTGTCCCTATTCCTTTTAATTGTAATTCTGAATTCTTAAATTAGGAGTCAACCATATCTTCCTTCCTGCTGCCTGCGAGAGTGGAAACGAAGCGAAGGTGCATCGGAAGCTAGAAGCTACATAATATGTAGAATAACTAGAAACATGAACTGGCAATTTTAAGCGTTGTCCAATTATAAAATCGAGGGATTGAAGTCATTATACGCCTAGCTTAACCGTTTTGTGGGCTATGTAAGCTATAATTCATTTTCATATTGATATTTATATTCATATTTTACACTATGCCAAATGAAAGATAGAAAACAAAAGTCACAGCACAGTGAATTACTCAATTCGTACAATTTTATTCCAGCTTAGTGTGCTTTAGCTATGTTTAATGATGAATTTCCGGCATCATTGATCTGGGTTAAAAAGTTCAATCATTAAAATAGGTGTTAATTTAATTTACAAGGATAAAGTTATTTGATTTATCAATGTTCATCTCATGCTAACCTGATCTTAAATCTTCCAATACAGCTGAGCTCTAAAGCTAATCAAAAATTAAGTCCGAATACAAAAAAATTAACCCCGAGGTCAACTCCAAACCGATACTCTTTCGTTTCGATATTTTGACTTCCAATTCCAATCACGAGTTTTCGATTTTCACCACGCTTTGTGTGTCAGGCGTCAACTCGGTGACACAAATCGGAACCTGAATTAATTAAGACTATTTTATAGTTCATAGTTGATCGCTTAGTGCGAGTAGCTCACATATTAAGAGCGGCATGCCTTTCCATGATTAACTTTTAAATTCAGGTCTTTGACGGACATTTTGTAAAACCTTAAAAGAACTGCGTAATTGTTGGTGAAAACTATTAATACCAAGTTGATGTCAAGTATATGGAGCTAGAGCTAGACCGATTAGTCAATTAGTTTTTAGATATGGTGCAATTTGAAACTAATACACACAGCTTCAAAAAAGCACCGGGGTAGCATTGAGCGTAACCAAATTGGAAATATTTTTTAATTGACTGTGATGCATTTTTATTACCTAGTTCATTAATAAAGATAATACGAAATTTAGCAGACAAGTCGTCCACAGTGATAACTTAAAATCAGGCTTATCATTTGAATGATGTCATTTCTAGTTGATTTATTTGTGAGTGGTTCCAGTTCGTGAATTATTTTAATCTCGAACTAACTATTTTTGGCCAAGGGTTGCTTACTACTTGCGGAAATTATTTGCTTAGTGTTTATTTGGATCGATAAATGACATCATCCATCCGTATTTTGGTATACATTACGGAAGCATTTTATTCCAGAGAAATGATTCACTTTCGTGTACAAATAATGCATCCCGCTTCCAGCGATGATCTAATTCAACGAAGTTCGGTAGCACAGGTGCTTCTTCGATTACACGGATTACATGGACGATCTGAACCAATCAGAGCCAAAGGCATAGAATATTCGGGACCGAAATCTTTCTTCAGGTTTTGGTATTTATAGCTTGGCGTTTATTGGTAGAAACATCACAATTTCAAAGCTTGAAATCGCAAGTACCAAACCAATTACCAATTCCTCTCTGACAATTCCCAGTTTTTCCATTGATTGTTTTTGTGCAGCAAAACTACAGGTACGAGACACTCAGCACATTCGATTTTTTCGCTATTATACTATTTTCTAAATACGAGTATTTATATTTAATATAATATTTTTTTTAAATTTACAGTAAGTGAAATGGACAGCAAGGGTCAGGCCAATCGGACCAATCAATGCAATCCCAACCATCCACCAACTGGACCTGGACATGATGCCAAGTACCATGGAGCCGGGGACAAGGCTGACAAGGACAATCATTCCCAACAGCTGAATCCCAACAATCCTCAGTATGGCGGTGGACAACCCAAGCAAAAATAATTCAATACCGCATCAACGGTTACAAGACTTTTACTTAGTACTACATTTTCGAATTTTGTGATTAACTTTGTAAAAATCGAAATGAAAAAGTAAACTGTCTGGTGGAAATTACAAATTATATCCTGCTGAATTTTAGAAATTTAATTCGCATTTTATTTGTATTAATTGGACTTTTTAGGTGTGCCTAGTTTAACAGCGGCGTACGTCATTTCCATTTTCTTGGGTTATTTTATTAGGCAAATGCAGAGAATCAAAAGGTTTTTCAATTGAATATCAAATGCAGCTCTATTATGGTTCCTTCCAAGACATTGCATATAGCAGAATAATTCGTGGTTCTGACTTGCGACAATTGGATGCGGGCATATTTCATAATCTTGACAATTCATAGCGGGATAATTCATTGCGATATTCGCCTGATATTATGCCAAATTCAGCTCATTTCATACCCAATAAGATTCGAAAGAATTTGCATTTGTTACAATCCCGTACCTCCATCACTGGTTAATCAATTCCATCCTGGTTAATTGCGCAAGACTTAAGATTTTTTACCACAAAAAATTCCCTCTTTCACCATATTGTAACTAAAAAGGATCTGAACGGCTATCATAAATTAGATAGATTTATTTCACCTGTATTTCAATCTTTCCTTGACACCTGCTAAATCACACACGGATTCATATGATCAGTCCCGATTGTGAAGCTTACATATTTCGAAGTGTCCATATTTTCGACTATGCTTGAAGTTGATCTTGAATACTGGCTGAACTACTTTTGACCAGGAGTTGATTATTAATTGTAATTACTTATTATTATATTTATAATTATGATTATTATAATTACTAAAACCCATGTACAGATATAGGTGGTAATCACTGTGATTGCATATTGCACAGGTGTGATTTCT
>JAQFYU010002672.1:0-11398 GCA_034694905.1 Ceratophysella granulata
TACATGAAACAAGCACCGAGCTTGGCTCGGCTTTGCATGTGGCAGATATCATTTTCTGTGATTCATATACTGTATTGGTACATCCAAGCACTGAGTGTCCCTCAGCCATGCAATGTAACGCTGGCGCTTTTGGTTGCTATTTCCAAACCCACTATCCATCGGTACTTTATTTTATTCTTCTGATATTTTTTGTAAATTCATTTCGAATATTCTGCACCTCAGATCAGATATCAACTAATTATGGTAATTGTAAATCTTTCAAGTATATATTTCGTCAAAATACACAATATGGTATAGGAAGAGCAAAATATATTCGATAGAGGTTCCTACAATTACATTTATTCCCGGAATTTCGAAAAATTATCTTCCGCGCGGGATTTCGGAATTTTTTCAAGATTTCTTCCAACTCCGACTTGTTTCAAACCTCGGCTCTCGGCTACCCACCCCGACAAAGAAAAACTCATCCATCTCGTACCTATCTCTGGTGATGATTTGATGAGTGTTCGTTCGTGGGACTCTAAAGTCACAGGTCACATCGATCTGAATCAGAGCACTATAGAGCTCAACCACTTCCCACTTTTATACCCATCGTGCGTTATAGCCCGTGCGTAGCCCCAGGCTACGTACGGTGTTTGCCCAGGAAAATCCATTACAAAAAACTCATTTTTGCAAACTTCGCTGTACTTAAATAGAGTGACTGCTTTTCAGTTTCCGAGCCGCTGCAACTACGAGTCTTCCATTTACCTGCAGTACCCTCTTAGACTTAAAAAATGGGTTTCAGAATTAAGTTGCGAAATTTTTTGAATAGGTTTGGGGCAATTGTAGTTTAACTCAATTATGATTTGATGATACATGATTTCAGATTAGTGTGGAATACACTGAAGAGACCGTATCCATTAGTGGGTATCCCCTGAGTGCCGCACTGACGTGTGCCAAGCTGACATCTGCGTTTGAAGAAATTTGGAATATCCATTAACACAGTAGAATTTGTATTGTAATGCCTGTCCTCACTTTATTCCGTATTGTATAATATTACACTATCAAAGTAAAAACAATAGGTTGAATAATACTTGTGTGTTTCTCTCAATAGACAGTGATCGGTTGTAAACTCCGAGATTTAGTTTTAAATCAGCCCGAGCAGACATCTGAGTGTTCGTCCCAAGCACTGACCTATGGATACAAAAAGAAAACAGAGAATCATATACATATTAGCATAATACATATGCAATGTCTTGTGCTTGATTGCTTGTTCGATTGATCAACAATCCTATTTGAATGGTGGTCACAGCTAGATTCGTCCTTCCTCTTCTCCGTTTTCTATATTTCCTGACATGCACAAACCAAGAAATCACTTGGAACTGGTCCCAAGCCTTCGTAACCCATAAGCCTGCATTTTACGTAATGCAAATAAACGTTTGCTTCCTAGTATGCTTTGCCTTAGTGGTGTGGGTTCTTGGAATTTCAATTGGTTTGGAACTGGCTGTAGTTCCCCACCAGGGTACCTTGGCAATAGCTAGCCGAGAACAACAAACAAGTGGAAATTGGAAATACCCTGGTTCTGGTTCCCACATTAGCAGACTTCCTTTGCAAACATAATAGCAAAACATCGCTGCGCGAACAAAGAGAAAAACAAAGAGAACTCACCTGGCAATCTCGAGAACAATACCACTGGTTGCCACAACCAGCACAAACGAATTGGGCTCTGTTCGCATGACATCCTTGACAAAGCGGCACACTTTCCTCGTCAGATCTGATTTTTTCATCCCGATTCTGAACAAAGGATTGATATACTGATTACTGATAATAGTAATATACCTATATATATGTATATATACATATATATATACTATGTATACTTACAAGGTTCAATCCAATTACTTTATATATTTTGAATTTAAGAGCTTTACTTTACAGTATTTGATAATTTAGCGGCACTGTGTTTTAATTACATAATCTGTAAGGCCCGGGTTGCATACTTTTGCATGTTTTTTCTGGCACTGGAAGTGTGAGACTCTCCGGATCTCCACGGGTCATGTCAATCTTTCCATGTGACCCGATTTACCCGATTATATTTTGCACATATTTGCATATTTCGGGGTTTAACGGCATAAATGCATATTACGCCAGTGTTATATACGTATATGACGCGATCTCTTGGGAATAATGGCGGGCGCTACTCTGTGTTCGGCTCAATATAAAACAAAAAAACAGCGTAGAGGTTTTATGTTGTACTACATCGCCGACGAGACGAGTGGCACCATTTTTGAATTGAATTTTAAGTTTGAATCTCAATGGCAACGATTAGCAGTTCAAGATTTGTTAACCTGACCTGAAGGCTCGGATTAATTTCCCAGGCATACAACCGTACGCTTAGTGATGCACAGCGTAGTTTGACCACGTACTTGGAATGATGGATGCTAGTTGTTCAATCTTTCTTTCAAGCAGCCGTCGGCAACCTAATTTGAACCAATCAATTGTTTTTCAAGCACTTTATTGTTTCACGTTAATGTGGTTCTATAAATTAAACGCTAAATGCGTAGAAGGCTAATTCTTGGTTTAAAAAAAAAGCAAGCATGTTTAAGAGCTTTTAGACGTGTGGTTATATTTTGAGGTTTTTTAGTGTATATACTGAGGGTGTTTCTCTTTCTATTTGGCCACTTCTCTATGGCTGTAACTTTTGACTCGGTAGCGCCAAAAATTTGAAACTTTACAGAAATACTCTAAATATATCACTTGCTATGTATGCAAAAGAGCTTTTCAAAATCTTTCGAAATTTCGAAGAATTTTGATTTCAAAGTGGATTTGACGATTCGAGAAGTTTCCAGCCAACGTCTCCATTTGGGATCGGTTGTCAAGGCGACAGCCAAGGACGAATTTCAACCTCCCGAAGGTACAATGGCCTAGACTGTTTACTCCACCGGAAGTCGTCAAAATCACAAAAAAATCTGACTTCTTTTGCAAACTGTAGACCAAAAGCCGCATCGACGTTCCGTAAGACGCCTCATTCAAGAAATTGATGTTCAATCCAATGTAGAAAATCCATTTGGCCTATCAAAATTGTTGAAGTGACTAAAAGTACTGAAGACAGCTATGTGGAAGATCACTAGACTAGATTTGGTGGAAAAAGTCAAAATTAAGTCACTTATCCACCGCTTAACCGCTTAGCATAAGGCTAAACTCAATGACTATAGTCGTACGCCGTACGAGCTACATATGACAGGTCAAAGGTCAGAATTATTGATTGCATTCGATGATGGAGTATTTGAACTACACAGAATGCAAAGGGTCTGGTCGAAGTTACTACTCTAACCCTGGAAATCGGGATCCCGAGTTCGTGAGTCAAAAGGGAGAGAAGTTTGTGAAGCGATTCATGGTGGTGGGTACAATGACTGGGCGTGGCGTCGTGTCATTGACGACATTGGCACAGAAGATGAAAATTAATTTGTTAGACTTCATTAAGAACGACTTGAAGCCAAATTTGGAAGAATTCGTTGCTAAGATGCGCCCATGATAGCTACATACAGATTTTGTCCGCCATGTCATGGCCTCTTCCCGCACTTCACAGAAAAGTGCCCGCTATGCCCGAGATTTGAAGAACTGGCTTGGAATAACCATCATACCCAATGAAGACATACCAGTGAAGTGCCCTGACATCATTTATTTGAACCTTTTCGGATTCAGGCTTCAATAACAGAAGCTTCTTTGCGACCAGCCTCGATGTTAGATGGCGTTTGGAAACTTCTTAAGTCGGAGTGGAACGTTGTTTCCTTGGAAACAGGCAATAAAGTGTTCGACTCCTGGAAAATATGTTTACGTATGGTGGGTAGGACTCATTGCGAACACATTGTGCAAAGAAAAATAATTCATAAGCGTAAACTGTCTTTTCTGAGTTTAAATAAAAAGAGAAACACCCTCAGTAATTCGGGCCTTAATGTGAATTAATGTGCCCATTAATCGGTGTAGAAAACCAATTAACTAGTTCCAGCACGGAAACTTATGTTAAAGCTTTCGCGCAATGCTCAACGCAACCAAAATCCCCCGCGACCACATGATTTGCATTCGCCCGTCAAAGTTCCGACGTCTGACTTAGCAGGGTTGGCTAGACTTTGAATACTTATAAAAGGCTTATCCGCATGTGCTTCCAACTTTTTTTAATCGTTCAATTGGCGTGAATTGCCGTGCACATGCAGTAAAGTTCATTGAGTTTGTCTACCTTTTGTTGAGATTATAAATACATTTATCACAGGGGTGTTACTAATTGACTAATTGAAAGGGTGCTGCTACATGAAGAAATACATAGAATGTATCACTCCGAGAAACTTACTTTGGACATGGTCAGCAGGCTGGTTAGTGATAAGCTATCCGTTTCAAACGTACCACTTTGAGAAGCGGTACTAGCTGAATGCTCTTTTGCTGGTTGTTTAGAATCCGAAGACCGTGATATTCCATTTGGTGTAGAGGACGACGACAGCAGTTTAGCAAGCGTCGAGGTTAACGGATTTCTGGTTTTGTTTGTATTAGTCAATATATTGCCACCGGTTTGGCGAGCACTGGAGCTTGCAACTGAAGATATGCTCTGACATGGTTCTTCAACATTGAATTTTGTCTCATGTTGTGATATTTTCGCAAGTGTAAGTAAAACATCTGTGTAACTAATACTTGGAGATTGAAGCAATGGATCTGGAAAAGTAATATTTTTCTTCACACTGCCATCCGCGGCTAACTTCTTCACCCTGCAAAGAAAAAACTCCAATCATAGCAAATGCAAATAGCAAAAGTGACAAACCACGTCACTTATTCCGGGCTTTGGTCGCAAAAGTCCTTCCAGGTAATCGCCCGTGGTAACCGTTACCTAGTTCATGGTAGGCAGCCACCCGTTTCACTCGTACTTTTCGGTTAGGTTAGGCCTATCGAAAACCGAAACGCGAGCAAGTGGCTACTATAGCTCATGGCGGGTACCAAGAAGGGGGACTACCGCGTGGAACCTAATCCTGAGTTCCACCAATATTGTCATCTGATCCGTTCGTACGTCCGTCTGCCTGTCTGTGTTCGATCATCTCGAAACTGGTAAGTGCTACAGGGTCGGTTGAGGCGTCAAAACGTCAGTACTGATTACTGATTCCGTTAAGAAAATGAAGTATAGTTGACCGCGATCGGATATCGGATGACCCGGTGACCCCTAAGTGGCCCGTCGTGGCCCAAAACTGAAAAATTGTCCAAGATCAAAGGCCGGATTAAAAAATGAAAGGGATAACAACAACTTGAGTTAAATTAAATTCTTAATTGTAGGATTGGATTGATCCCTTGACACCTGATTGATCTGAAAACTTCAAAATTGCTCAAAATTCGGCAATTTTGCCCGAATTGGAATTTTAAATGATGAAATAGAAGTTTATGTTCAAATGATAATTATGTAGTTTGGTTGACCCGTGACCTCTGACTGACATAAAAATCAAAAACTGACCGAAATTTGACTTTTGGCGATAATTGAAAATCGTGGTATGTTACCTGCGTAGGTTTTGGTTGAATTCGCGACTACTAATTGACCTGAAAAATGAAAAATTGCCAAACTGACAAGGGTTGTTGGTTTTGTTTGCACATGAAGATACAAGATACAGAAAATATCACGGTTAGATCAGATACCAGAAATTATAAAATGTCACCTTTTCATATTCAAGAAAGTTGAAAAGCTCGTGGAACGGAACGGAGTTGAACAGATATCTAAAAATTTTGTGGGTAGGAAGTGCAAACAATAAACTGAAGCGAATAAGGAAGAGATATGAAACAACGGACAAAATACACAAAATATCACGGGTTGTGGAACAGGAAAAAACAAAAGTTCACCGATCCGTTTGGTTTCAGTGGAAAGTAGGAAAGGCGAAGAGATACAGGATACAGATGAAGTTTGAGTTTAAAATAGGAAGGACAAAAATCCATAGTTGGAAGTTGGAATTAAGTAAATGAAATAAATGGGGAAGATACTGCTACTTTTAGCAACAGGAAATATGAATACATAGTTTAAAGAGCCAATTTGAGTTGATGAATTGAAAGGAGGAAAGTAGTTTGTATGTTAATCACGGAATTTGAGATAGAACCGTGATGTTAATACACGGGTTTGAGCGGAAGGCAAGAAAAGTCAAAATATTGGAATAAGATAGTGCACGGAAATCGAATTCATCGCTGGAATTAGATGCAAGAAAATCAAAAATGTCACGGGTTGGACAGCAGGAATACATAGATACAAGTCAAGGAAAGGATGGGAATATGCAGATTGCAACTGAATATGGGTTAATAATGAAAGAAACTGCCCGCTTGTAAGTCCACAAATATCCGCCCAATAGCAAGGTTTGTCCGCATGCAACTTTTGTCCACTTTGTTCACTTCTTGTCGCCGAAAAGTAAATGCCCGCCAATAAACACATGTGTCACATGTGACATGTCAACCGGGTGTTAAAAATCCCTGTCGCATTTAAAAGCTTTGTGAATCGTTCATGCGATTTGCTGCGAAAACACGAATTCGCAGTTTAGGGCGATTGGAATAAAATTCGTTGTCGCAATTAAAAATCGCTGTTGCAAAGCTGTCCAAATCTACCTTAAACCCTCCGTCGGTAGGACGACGGGCTCCCACTATTGTTAAGTACACCACACGAACCTGTGCTCCGCAATGATTGCTCGGACATCAAGAACAGTTCCCTGTCGTCCTTCACCGATAACCTTAGTGCCTCCAGTATTTGACACAACGTTTCGATTTCGCTCACAAAGTTCCTGAAGAGCCATAGATGCCTTTCGTTCGCTAAGATGCAAAGGATCAACTGACTTGAAACCGTCAAAGTGCTGCTCCTCTGGAAAGGACGGGATAGTTTGTAACTCTTGTTCCGCTACTTCCGTCTCCATTTCATACCTCTGTGTGCTTCTTTCGGTCGCAAATTTATCTGGACCCACTTTAACTTTTTCATTAGCAATTAATTCTGTTATATTATGTAAGTCCAGTTCCGTATCTGGTAAGCATTGCAACTGTAGCAATATATCTTTCCTTCTCTTCAGCCGATCCACCAGTATTTCCTTCAAGCTTTTCAGTTTTAAAATAGCATTCCACTCTAACTCCTTTGAACGCAACAAC
This sequence comes from Ceratophysella granulata, assembly GCA_034694905.1. Lineage (NCBI taxonomy): Eukaryota > Metazoa > Arthropoda > Collembola > Poduromorpha > Hypogastruridae > Ceratophysella > Ceratophysella granulata. The sequence continues at coordinate 7,120 of JAQFYU010002672.1, forward strand.
GAATTCAGATGTTCAATTTCATTCTCCAAGCATTTAATCACTTGACTCGAATCGCGGGTTGCTTGTGTTCCGGCCGATATATTTTCCTGTTGAAGTTCAATACCATGCTCGCCATTCGAGTGTATTTTCAAAGATGGTTGATCCAAAATGTACCCGTTTGTAGTTGCTGTTGAATAAAATATTTGCAGATCATAGATCAGGGGCAAGTCAAAGGAGATAGTATGTTCATGTTCATATCGATTCGCAAAGACGCTTTCGTCAATCCGAAACGAAGTATTAAGGTTCAGCCAGAGAGATGCGAAGTTGCATTGTGATGCATTGTTTGTTTTTACCCTAACTAGAGCGGCAACATCCACCTCTCTGGGTAAACGGTTTGAGTTGTTGATCACGTACCGAGCGCGGGAAATTTGAATTGCGAAGATCAAGAAAAATCGCTTCTCCAATGCTATCGCATGGGTACGCAGACCGACTCGTTTTTTTTCTCTCAAACTCCCATATTGCCGCTCTAGTCTAGTGTAACGAAAACAGCCTTCGCATCTCTCTGGGTTCAGCTCTATGAGATGCAGCCTACCCAACTGGTCTTCTGGGATCTGCGATCAACAATGGCAATAATGGTGCCTGGGCGCGACCCCGGTTGAGACCAAGTGCTCGATGCAAATGGGGATTGACAATAATTTAGTTTAATAGGCTGCGGCTGCCTAATTGGAACGAACTTTTTACTGAGTTGATATGCGATACTGTTACCATGGGCACTCGAGAAGAACATTAATACCGCCTGTTTACATGGGCCCCGCTCGAGACCGTAGCCCGTCTGCGCCGGTGTCTAAAATCACCTCAGGTATGTAATCATAATGAGGTCAAAATCAGTCTCACGGACCTACAGCCTAAACGGTTCAATGAAACTTCACGATTTCTTCAGATCTGATATTTTCAGGGTCTCAGGGTGTGCGCGTTTTAATATCTTTCCAAAAAACTTACAAACAACTACTCTATCTGTAAGCCATTCAAAGATTTCAAACAGCTCTAGCTTCCAAACGGTACATTGCGTTAGGGGGCGCTTGACGGCAATTGAGTGTAGTTTTCGAAACTGGTCTCACTTCCCCTGGGGGTTTCAACTTGATATTCAATTCACCGGGTCCACAAAATTATGCTGAGCTGATCAAGAGGAGAGGTGACAGGTGACCATACCGTACCGACGGCGTTCCGCATCATGCAAATTCATAACTCTGTTGTGACTACGTTGGGCAAATAGTATCTTTTAAAAACAACATATGTTGCTCAATATTATATGTATATCCTTCGTGGAAAGTGGTAACCACTGGTTTCGTAAAGTTGTTCCGTAAACCGTCGTAAACCTTCCACAAAGTACAGCCTGTCTCAGAAAGGACCGACACCCCTAAAATATATTGGCATGGCAACAATCACTAAATACTTGCTTCATATGTTAAAGCAGTCCGAAACAATAGTAGAACAATTTGAGTATTAACAATCTTTGCAGCAACTGCATGAAAGTACAAGTAACTGTAACATATACCAAAAATAGTTTCGTTGTTATTTTCTAGAAAAATAAACAAAGGGTGTCGGTCCTTTCTGAGACAGGCTGTATATGCGTTCCTTCCCCTCCCTCTGTCAAAATTCTCAACAGGGTCCACAGCCTAAGGCCTTGGCCTATCGACATGGGGTTTTTACCAGGTTGCGGAGCCTACTAAGGCGATGATGGGGTTTAGCTATCTCTAAAAAATATTCACTCCATCACTACTTAAACTTAAAAAAAACTATAAGGGTTTTCACGTCAGCTTTGCGCAACCTTCGCAAACACACAAAGTTGCGAAATATGTGGTGAACACACCCTTCGCAGATTTACGCACTCATCCTGCAGAACTCGCGCCAAAGTTGGAATCTGTCTTGTTTATCGATGTTGGCAGAAGCTCAAGTTTTGGTTTTGACCCCACTAGGGCACTGGCCTCCATTTCTAAGTCAACAACATAGGCAGGGTCAAAGGTCAACACATCAAGCGAGCAGCGGTATTAGTAGGTGTCAGTTTGACTCTAGTCAGTCGTTGCTAGTAGTAACGAGCGACTCCGAGCCGAGAGAGGAAGACTTCTTGCTTGTTTGACTTCCGAGTCTTTGCGTGAGCTTCGCAACTTTATATACGCCTCGGACTCGTGCACTTTTGCGAAGGCCTTCGCAAACTCAGTCCCCATGCTCCTCCAGCAAAACGGTTTGCGAAAATTTCGCAAAGTTGCGAACGTCGCAGATTTGCGAAGCCTGACTTGAAAACCCTTTATGATTTTTGCCCATTTATTTATCATCACGAGCTCCTCAACCCACTCACCGCAGTCGGAGAATGAAACTATCGTGGTAAACTAAATGGGGATTCCTACAAACCGAACCCGGATGTTCTACGTCAAACCGTTATCGAGTATTCCATCCTTTGTGCGACATTTTTTATGACCACGACCGAAGACCGAATCGCCCATAGACATATAAACATAGACAGCACAAAATAGTGTTCCTTATGGGTTCAATATTGGACTTGTTATGGGGGCCGAATCTCAGAGCGAAACCTTTGTCTCCCTTGGTTACAATGAAAAAATCGACGGAATCTATGAGCAAAGCCTTGTCTCCCTTGGTTACATTGAACCAAACGGCTTTACCTTCCAAGAAAATAAACAGAACTCGTACGTCTTTGCTTCTAACGCACAGGAAAATTCAAATAATGTCGCGGAGAATTAATTTGAATTTTCGCGCGAAAGGTCCCCATAACAAATAAATCTTGTGCCATAAGAAGCATTGTTGTGTCCTGTCTGGTTAGGTATAGCTAACACACATGTTCATATGTCTATGGAATCGCCTTAAATTCCGCATGTTTCATTACTGGCATGACAACACCACCTCATTCAACAATCAATCAGAAGAAGTACAGACTGTACGACTTTGCGCGCTTCACATTATAACGTGCGAATTCGGGAATACTATTAATACATGCTACTAAAACAACGCACTATCAGATCTGTATTTAAAAGATTCCTGCTTTCCGTTTTCCATTTATGTTTTCGCAGAGTCTAAAACAGACAACATTCGTTTCAGCTAGGAATTTCCCTTTAAATACTGAAATAAAAAAATGTGTCTTGAAGAAGTCACAAAAGCTTCCTTCGTGGTGCTCGCTCTCTATTGAACAAAACCACTAAGAATAACTAAAATTCGTGATTTTTTGCTCATTTATGCAAAGGAATTATAAGGGTAGCTAATAATATTGTTTTGCTCAATGGAGGTCACCACGAAGGAAGCTTTCGTGGCTTTTTCAAGACACATTTTTCTATTTTCTTTGTACTTAATACGATTAATTTTTAACCACTTTGTCAATGCAATTGTTTAGAAAAGATATTGAACTAATTCTGAAGTAGAATGTCATTAGAATCGAGAAATATGATCAAATATTTGTATGGGTTTGGGTTTGACCGAAATACATGTCGCACCATAAAACACCATGTACGATTTATCGACCAACGACCAGCGACTACCACGCATTCGCATTCCAAATTAGCCACTTGCATAAATAGATCTCATACGAGTCTAAAACCTGCGAATCCTTGAGAAATTCAAAATTCTCCACACAAGTGCATGGGGAATCTTAGATATCCGTGTTTTCTAAAGTTCTCCGAGTTGATTCATAAGTTGAATTATTAAGAATTAACACTTACCATTACCACATGGCCTGGACATTTATCTAACAAATTAGCCATAGACGGGTGTTCAGTGTCACCGTTGGGCCATGGGAGACTCAAATTCCCGAAGGACTCAGATTTCACTGTGAAAAAATGAGGGGGGACTACACGCAAAATCGAATACAATATATTACATACACGATGCATATGAAGAGATTTAACTGAACACTATGACTCCAATGCATAAGAATCTTATGCAATGTTAATAGTATGTAGTTATATCAGCAAACACTTGCACTGTCAATGAACAAACTATAAAATACATAGTTCATATAACTTTTAGTCCTCTACTGGACAAAATTTCTATATTGTATAAGTAACTAGCTGGACCCATTCAGTGATAGAATCACTGATCTATAAGTACCTGTCTTTTTAATTTGCCTGACAGCTTAATTAATCGGGCTACAATCGGTGGTATTCTGAAGTATGAAGTTAATATGTAGTCATCACTTTTACACCTCATCACTGTCTCGAGTCTCGAGGCCCGTTATCAAATCAATTTGAAAATATTAATTTCAATAGCCCATTTAGAATTGCCTTACGTTGCCATG
>JAQFYU010002673.1:0-11398 GCA_034694905.1 Ceratophysella granulata
CATGTCAATCGCAACAACAAAACCGCAACAGAGATAACCGCAACATTGATTGAAAATAGCAAGGAGGAAGGTGGGATTACTAAATTAAATTGAGCGAAAGAATGTGTTGACTATCTTTGTATGAAATTCTGTTTGCTCAAATATTCAATTGAATGCGGCCTGTGGCGTGATACAGTGAGTTACCTCACGCTAAGGGGTCAAATCAAATATAAATACAGTCAGGTTAAACGCAGCAAAACGATGGGTCAAATATTTAAGAACAACATTAAACATTAACTTATTGTCGCACTTGAGCTTGTTTGCAATAATTTTAGGCTGGAATTAAATCACTAAATCAATCAAATTTCATTGACACACCCGTTTAACAAACAACTTAGATCTTGTCATATTTTTGCTTAACATTTTTTGGCATTTTGGGATATAGATTTTTAGCCTAAACCTGAAATTATATCAATATCCCAAATAAAGTCTGATCTGATCAGGTCTAATTACTTTGTATCGAATGAGCTGACGAATTGTCGAATATATTTGTATATCAATATTTTTGGTTTTTATTGCGGTTTTCTCCTGTTGCGGTTATTTACCTATTGCGGTTTTTGCCTGTTGCGGTTTTCGTGTTGCGGTTTTCGTGTTGCGGTTTTTGAGTTGCGGTTTGTGTGTTGCGTTTTTTGCCTGCTCCGAAGGACTTAACATTTCTAATGCCTTCAATGGGTAGTTTATGCATAGGTTCGGAATTCTTTTAAACTAGTTAATTAAATAAATTTACGCGAATTTCGTAATTCGCGACTCGGCGTGTTTGAGCGCTTGGACTCGACTAATGTGAGAAAGTTTTGAAGTTGTCCACGCGGACGCGGACTGGGTTTGTAATAGAGTATCCCCGCTTGAATTTTGAAGAAAAAATTTGGTCAAAGACAAAAGAGATTTCAGAAATAATTGTCGACACCCGTTCTATATTTTTGAAAAAAATTTGGTACATGTTACGACTACTTTGTATTGTCCAGCACAAGATTGTTTGACTGCCGCATATAAGGCTATAGCTGCTCCGTTGTCAAGTCGACCTTGGTCAAGCAGTTGCAGCAAGACTATAATAAATACTCAAATAATTGTTCTGCTATTGTTTCGGACTGATTTAACATATGAAGCAAGTATTTGGTGCTTATTTGGTACAAATTTTCTTTGCGCACCCTTTGCTACAATCCACCCCTAGTTTCCCAATTTAGTCGCAACAGCTGTGAATTGAACTGAATCACATCATGATCGGTACAGTTTTGTAGTGCACAGATACAATCGTCTATTTAACGTCTCAGAAATATCTTGTGAATATCGAGTTGAAAATACTAATTTAAAGAATCCATGTCGCACTACATTATTACGTTACATTTTAAATATTCGGAATCCAGAATTATGATAAATTATAATTGTGCATGATAATGCTACCATGGACATCGGTCACGGGAAATGAAATATGTTGACAAAAGATGTTGTGAGAACAGCACAGATGCAGTACACACTGAGCAAGAGCTCATTATTAGATAAGATTTTTTCTAATTATATGCGTAGAATGAAACATAAATCAGCAAATATCCGTGTAATCTAATACATATTCAACACATAGATATAAGTGCTAACTATATATAAGAGACTAGATATAACTATAGTTAGAATATCTATGATTCAAAATTACAAAATGTGTTGTATAAGTATGCGGTATGCGTAATCCCTGAACATAGTTATTTTGTCACCCACTTCCAGTCACCCGTCAATGTCATTCAGTTTATGTAATTGACAATTTGTTCCCGTTGCTTTACAGAAACTTGATAGAGCTCGAGCAACACTGGGAAGATTAGTGGGAAATGGTTCAGAAAGAGAAACTCATGATGTCCTTACGGCAGCAGCTTGTCGGGATCAGAAGACTCACGATGACATTTGTCTTGGATTACTACAATCGCTTCTCTTGGAGAAAGAAACTGCATCAAAAGTATAGAACTAATACATATCTTTGCCAACAATTGCTCGTATCGTACACAATATGTAATACGTACAATATTTCTCCTTCTATACAGAGCTATCGTGACCTAAGTTTTATTAGCCGGGACAATTTGACTGTGGTGGTAGATATGCTGGGACTTATAACTTTGGACAAATATCACAAATTGACTGATGTTTCAAGATGCCAGCTGGTCTGGGTGATCAGGTAATTCCTCATTCGTGGAAATTGATCAGGTTGTAAATATATGTTAATAGGTTAGATTAATCATCTTTTTACAAAAAATTCTTTCGCTGCTCAGCTCTTCACCAGATCTGTGTTGGATCTGGTGTTGGGATTGAGGTTGATTTTCACTCAAAACTGATTATCATTTGACTCAGGATTATTCCAACTTACAAAGACTTCAAACTGCATGAAATTAACGAAGAAAAGTGTATAATGCCGTAATACCAGAGGTCGATAATCTGGTATCATATCTGCAGAATTACCTTCGTTTCACGAGTCCATTGCAAAGCATTGAAATGGGCATCAGAGCAATATTAGCCTCTTGTACTTATACTTTATATGGTATGGATACACTTTATATTACAGGGAAATGGTGAAAGGAGGTGTGAATGGAGCGGATATGTTGTGTTGGAACTTGATGCGTCAAATAGCAGGTGGTGATACTTCTGGTCGTAACTTGTGGCTTGTCGAGGGAATGCTGGATATTTATATGGAACACCGATCAACCTGGTTGGACAAGCATCCCGTCCTCATCGCCGCAGTTATTTATACTTACTTGAGAATACTTGAAGATCATTCCAGTACAGCACTTACCAGCTTACGACAGAAAGAGGTTTGTGGAAGAACAACTTCTTAATGTATCTCTCTATAAATATCACTTTTCTTTTAATTTTGGTTGAAAATAGTGGACGTAAAACGCTTGCACTGCACAAATTAGAGAGGGAGTTCACAATATCTTCATTGTTCCTAGGTACTGTTCGTGGTCAGTTTGATCCGAGATCACTTCACGGATGTTTGTATGAATCAACAAATTGGGCTTGGGCGAGATTTTCTTCGACAGCTTCAAGCGGTTAGTCGTATTCCAGAAATAGAAGAACTTTGGAAAGATTTACTCCATAGTCCCAAAACCCTATCACCACACCTGACTGGAGTTTCACAGCTTCTTACTTCTCGAACATCTCGAAAATATCTTCAATCAAGACTGACTCCAGACATGGAGAAGAAAATAGGTTTTCTCACATCTCAAGTTAGGTTTGGAGTACAAAAACGATACCAAGATTGGTTTCAAAAGCAGGTAAGCAGCATGAAAAGAAGAGAAGAAACTACTTCTCGCTTTCCTCATTTGTTTTGTGACTCGATCTGGTTTCTCTTCATTTTACTCATTTGGTTACAGTATTTTTCGACACCAGAGTCTCAGACGCTCCGTGCCGACATCATTCGATACATTGTTTGCGTCATCCATCCACCGAATGAAATTTTATGTTCGGATATTCTACCCCGCTGGGCTGTCATAGGCTGGCTCTTGACAACGTGCACGAATCCCGTTGCTGCGGCTAATGCTAAATTAGCTCTATTCTTTGACTGGCTTGTCTTCGATCCTGTTAAGGACAATATTATGAATATTGGTAAGTCTTGATAAGTGTTATACGTGAGTTCCATGAAATTGTCATGATTTTATATTTAATACTGTTAAAATTTGAATCGAATCATATATTTCAGAACCAGGAATACTTGTGATGTACCATAGTCTGAAACCTCATCTTGCTATTACTGCTACGCTTTTGGATTTTCTTATTAGAGTGAGTTACCAATATTTTCAATTCATAATTGTGCCTATTTTGAATTTAAATACTGACGTAGCTCAATTCCCCTTCTTTTGAATTATTCAGCTGACTTATGAGTATTGGCCCTCTGCGGGTGACAAAATAAAGACGGGTGTTGGAGCCGCTCTTCGAACAATAGTTGAGAAACGAGTTTTACAAAGTTTAGACCCGGTTTTAGAAAATCCAAAGTTGGAGCCGGAGCTTCGGCGAGCGATTCAGGAGCATTTAGTTGTGCTACTAGATCGTAATAACGGAGTGACCGGTACTGAAGGGAGCAACAACATTTCCAACAGCGGAAGTGACAATCATCTTACAGTGAACAACTCCGCTTCTCAACCGTCAATACTTCAGCACTCTGTACCCCCTCTTGTGAATAACAACAGTACTTTAACCCTTACGAGTAGTAGTGGAAGTGTATTACCTGCATTTGTCACACACCGTTCTTCTCCTCCGCCGAACGCCTCGATAAATTCAATTCCAGCAAATAACACTACCAGTGTGATTACTTCCTTGACGAACAACCTTTTTGACTCTATAAGTACAAGTTCGTTAACGAAGAACGCACGTGCCAATTCCATCACCTTCAATCAAGTCGATCCTGACTCTAGTGACGACGATAAGGATGAAGAAGAACAAGTAAAAATTAACGAAGTAGTGGATGTGACCCCTTCCAACTTACGAAGTATAAAGTCATCGAAAGGTTCGTATAATATAAAGTCATTCATTATGAATTATCAGCTTGTATGTCGTCGTACATGACAATTTACCTTTCACACGCTTCTACCATTATTCTCTGAACAATTCGGTACTTCATATGAACCTTTTCTCTGCTTATATTTAGTTTCATCAAGTGTTCCAATCAAGAGAAGTAGCCCGACATTGCCATCCAGCAGTACCGAGGAAAGTGATAGAGCAAAAGTCTTCGAAGTAATTCAGTCGTTGCCAACTAACATGAGGCTGCCTTTCGAGTCAATGATAAATGACAGTGGGATGAATGTTGCTAGCAGGTGAGGCATTCCACATATAATTCTATCCAGTATATAAAGTTGCAGTTGAAATCAGTAATCCTGTAAATAAGTTGACAGTATTCGATCGGTAAGATGAAATTCTTATTGTACTATGTACAATATAACAGTAACAAATGTGCTGAATACTGACAGGTCTGACTTACTCGAAGAGATACTTTCCACACTATCAGAGGAAGTTCTGGAAAGGGACAGACAAGAGGACGTAGCTAAATGCTTCCTTCATATTTACAAGGCTGAGCTAAGTAAACCTTGTGTGAATGACAACTTGAATCGTGTCATGTAAGTGTCTTGTTTGCTGTTGATTTATTAAATAATTTCGGAAGTAACCTGATACCTGCTCTATTTTCAGTAATGACGTGTGCATTTCACCGGTGAACGAATTAGTGTCAACGGTGGTACGGCTGAAGCCCACTGACAAATCTTTAAAAATGAAGAATGTAACGCGAGTGTTGGCGGACATGATTACGGCAGAACCGAGTATTGCGTATAAACTCCTCATTATCCTCTACCAAATGTAAGAAAAAACAAAAATATATGTTTGTTGTTCTTAAACTGTCGATTTTATAACGACTGCATTGTATCCTATTAGGTTTGAAAGCGATCCAGTTGTTGAGCAAATTCGTTACAACAGGAACAGCTATGAAGGACTATATAAAAACCTCGCACAGCTTCGTGGTCTGAAGGTAATTCTCGTTGTATGATAAAGAATTTAATTGAGACGGCATAACTCAAACTCAGGATCATTCTCTTCCTTCAGCTCGAAACACAGTTGCTACATGATCTTCGATGTTGTTGGGACTACGAACCGGGCGCACTACCTTACTTGTACCCCATGATATTTGCATGGTAAGTATTGAAATGTATAATTCTGGATTCTTGATAAGTAAGAGCCGTCTATGTATTTGAATATTCGCAGGTTTGAAGACGAAACTCTGATGATTGGATCTCCTGAACTTATACATATACTGGTTTTATCGCTTGATCCAGCACAGTTGCAAGAACTTACATGGAAGGTTATGCAAGACAACTGTGTATTTTTCATCGAAGACACACTAGTACCTCTTCTGTGTATGATTTTTTCAAAAACTCAGTACTTACCTACTTAGTTGGTTTATGGTCCAGCATCTGACATCTGACGTCTAATGTTGTGTTTTCCATATACTTAGTGAAAACTCTGGATTGGGAAACATGGGAACAGCACTGCGTATGGACTCTGGTAGCGGCACACGCATTTCGAATGGAGGATTTTCAATCGATTATACCTCAATTGGATGCTAAAAAGAATTCAGAAGCTTTAACTGCCCTCCTACTTATACTACGCAGAGAGTTGTAAGTGCTTCTATACTTTTTTTCAATTCCAAAGTAAATTAATGTCAGTACATACGATCTACAAATATTTGACACCTTAGGCCAACGCAGGATATCGTGAGTACCCTCCTTTGTCGCTCTCCAAATGCACAGGACAAGTTCGTCGCAACCATCCTCAAATTCTGGTGCAATGATTTTGCAGATAATGTGGCAGATGTTCTGGCCAACGGCCTTGTTCGGTAAGCTTGTTTGTTCTACTAAACGGAACGGAATATGAACTTGAAATGATTTGGTACTTACATGGGAATATAGGGCTGGTGGTTCTCCGTCGAAGCGAAAACGTGGGACAGGAACAGGAGGAAGATCTGGAACTGGGAGTCCAGCCGGTATTCCAACCCCGACAGTGGACAACGTCCTGGCTCACCTAGAACAGATAAGACAAACCCGTGACGGTGGCACTGTGATTTTCTGTCGAGACGTCATGATTGCAGCTTTGGACCAAGTAGGCATTTTACTCTACATTCTCCTGTTTATTTTGCAAAATTCTTTGATAAATAGAATAACCCATAAACTTCTTTCAGGTTCAGTATTGGTTGACTGAGTCTCAGAAGATAAAATACAAAGACCTACTAGCACTTCGGGGTGGACTAGATGACAATGAAGAGAAGGAGTCAAAGCCAGCTTCAGGTACAAAACGTGCAGGTACACCGAAAAAGTTACCATCCTCACCAACGTCCTCACCTTCAGGGCCAGTACGAACTAGTAGTAGTGGAGTGTCCACGAGTCAAACGGGGCGTGGCTCTTCTCAGGCCCTACCCAGAACTCGAAGTGGTAAAACGAGAACGCCGTTGAAAGACGATGATTCCGACTCCAGTGATGACGATGACGACATTCCTCGCCCCAAAAAACTTAAAAGACGCAAAAACTATTCGACTCTTAATTCTGATAGTGATTGAGCTCATCCACACCGTGGTAGTCAGTGTGAGTGCACGGAGTGTTCAAAGCCAGAAGACTTTTATTATCCAGAATAGAAATGCTTTTAATCTTCGCTAGTGTGGACTTCATTTTTGAGGGCCCATCCACATCCGCATTCACTAAGACAGTGAATGTGGACATTTACTGAAGTTTTACACGTCCTAGGTGAAGTGAGCGAAGTTCCTGCGTCCGGAACGGGAATTTAGTAGTAATTTATTGTTTGTATTTACAGTGCATTTACGCTTATTAGCAACGATACAGAAACTCAAATGTAATTTTTTTTAATAGTAAGCCGTAATGATAAGATACAGAACAGTTGTTTACAAAAGGAAGACTACAACTATCTATACCAGATAACAGTGTTGTTAAGAATCACTTTGTACACTGCTTTGTTATCTACCCATAGATATTCAAGTGGCTAGTTGTCTCATTTGTTAGTTGTTTTGAGGATTTCAGATGTTTTTGAGATACATTTCATGTTTAACTACATACAATAAACGGAAAGTACCTACACACCATACCTTGTTAGACTGTAAGTTGGATCACAGTTTCAAACTAAACCCAACCTTGGTCAATTGGGTTTAGTTTGGTCAATTTTCGGTTTCTCCAGGTGGTTTACCAAATTAATTTTACCTACTTCGCTACAGTGCACTGGGTTGACTTTCAGTTCAGTAGGAGTCAGGCTGGGCGCTTATGGGCCAATTTCAGCAAGCCGGACATTCAGTATCTGCGTAATTTTTTTATATTTATTCCACACTAGCAAGTGCATAACAATGATCTACGGTTTTACATTGTATGGAATTATGTGTTTAATTCACGTGAACAAAGACCACACTACTTATAAAGCTCTACTACTGATGAGCCGAGGAGGGAAGACCACGAGACAGGGTGGGATGAGAAAAATATAGATTAAGATATTGTTCAGGCAATATGGTAGTGTAATGGCTCGTGTGGCTAGGGGACTCTAACTTTGGAAATTATTCATATCTGCAGCAGCTGATATTGTTTGTTGGTTCACCTCACCGTCCCAATTTTTAATCCCAATTCTCATCATCATCATCATCCGTCTCATCTTCGAGCTGAACGTTGTCCTCCACTCGCAATATTCCATTTTTGTAGGCAAATGCGAGCATCGCCGCTACACCAAGCAGTAAAGCGAGGACTTTGTTTCTAACAGGGAATTTCGTTTCCTCACTGCGCTTTTCCATGGGTCGTCCATCCGACCCGAACGAGGTGCGTGAATGACTTGCATTGACTGGTTCACCTCCAGATGCTAGATTGAAACACAAGAATGTGGTTAAACTTTAATGGTGCAAGTCGCAGAAGCACAGCGCACAGCATTCTCGTAACTTAGCCATCTTCTCACAGCTCAGCTCACCCGTATACGAGGAAAAGTAGCGCTGGGATATTCTAGCCACAAACCGTTCCAAATTCGGTGTACTCTTGATGTACTCTTTAACTGGACAATGAGGTAGCGGGATTTTGAGGAACGGAGCCAAATAGGAGTAAATAATTGAGTCCAATGTGCACGGTGAATTTGGAAGAAGGAAAAACTCATTGGATCCAAGCTTATCGGATAACAAATTGATACATTCTTGAGCCTTGTGTAGAATGTAAGGTTCAGCAGTTTCGGGGTCGAACTTTGAATCTGGGTATATAGTTGCGATGAGGTCAGTAGCTTCTTTCTTGAACCGACGATCTGAATACCATAGTTTGTAGATCCATGGAAGTCTTGAAACGTAACAAGGACGAGTGGTTGATTCATAATTCGACTCTAAAACCCAACTAAACAACAAATCAGACATGTACTACCAACATTTGACAACAACCATTCAAAAACAGTAAGTAGTAAGTCCCACATATATGTACAATAATACAAACTCTTAAAATGGTCCATTATTTCCCTGTGCTGAGTACATACGACAGGTTATAAGATATTTTGCTGTTATGGCCTACTACCGCCAAGACATTCATAGCGAGATTTTTAGTTTCGTTTGGCAAAATTACCACCTCTACTGAATGTCTTCCTATTAAATTATTGGTAAAGATATATAGGTGTAAATAAGAATTGTTTGTATCTACATGTGAACGAATGAAGTAGCAGTGCAATAATGACAATAGTGGCTCATACCCATCGCCGGTAGATACCGACTAATAGGCTTAATTATTGATACTATATTGGTATTGTTAATGTAATTTTTGAACTTCATTTGTAAAGTACCACAAAACTTTCTATCAGATCTTTCTTTTCTTTCATGAATACTTTGTTCCATAGTGCTCGATTGGGAGCAAGAAGTCAAAGTATTCGAACGCGGAAAAATTGGGTTGGTTGGTAGGAGCCATCAGAAATCGTTTCACTCAGCTTAGCTGCCGCAATTACGAAAGGAACGCAATAAGTCACTGGTGGAAAAAGTGACCTGATGGGGTGGGGTCATAGGTCAATATGTGCTCAAGTGGATGATGCAAATTAGTCGCGAAAAGTAACCAAACAACATTCGTTTCATATGGATTTGAACAAACAAATTTAAGGTATAAATTGCTGATCCACCACTTTTAGTCTTTTGGTGGTTCGTTACTTTGAAGTTGAAATTAAGACAATGAGTGTAGGGCATAGGGACAGGGACGTAGGTATTTGGTATCTTAATTTTCTGGTCAATTCTATAACCTGCATTATTCTATTTGGTATCCTATCCCGACCCGGGTGTAGTAAGGGTACTCTATAGGATTGCTGGAATTGCTATGCTACTTTCACTACGTGCCCTAGGTTGTTTTTGTATTTGCAATTCGCAGCTCTCTGAAACTAACACGGTACCTTCACATTTCCTCCTTCATCTTAACCTCTATGATGTCCCACTCCTGCTGACATTTGGAATATTTATTTGCATTAGTACGTTATGTTTGCCAAAATAAAATGAAACAGCTTGGTGTAATAGTATAGTAAAGGAATGGCAGAAGTACAAAGGTAGATTCAAAATTAAGTTGGATAAAAGATGAAATAAGCAAGCAGCATGGAGCTTGGCGCTTGGATCACAGAAGTAGGTCACAATCACAAACCGAAAAAGAATCAGAGAGTATGTATGGACAATTATTAATCAATCAGCGTAGTCCTACCACAAGTACTGCAGAGCTGGATGTAGAGCCTCAGAAACAAGTTGGCTATAAGCAATTACTTCTGCCGCTTCCTTTGGTGTCAAAGCAAAGTCACAATTGTAGTTCTGTAAATAAATAATAGTTTGTTATACGTAGAGAAGAACATAATGAAACACTTTCATACCTCCGTACTCTTTTTAACATGAAATAATAAGAAAATATGAAGGGAAGCTGACTCCTTAAGATTTTCGAAAATGGATTGCAAGATTATATGTTTCAGCATGGGGGAATAATTAATTCAATAGAAATAATTTTAAAAACTGTCTTCCCATGGTTTTAACATTTTTCATAGAGTATCCCTCTTGTCAAACAACCAACATGTCGCCCGTGTCGCAACCCTGGTCGAAGCTAAGGTCTCCGAATCCGAACCCGACCCGAAATGGGAGTTGGGCATATTTCGATGTAGTTCTAGGAATTCCATTAGGAAGTCGGGGTAGGGCAGTATTTTCAGTCTTAAGACACCAAAATTATCTTTCCGCTACGCGCAACGCGCAATTGAGCTTTAAATGTTGAAATACATGCGTAGTTAATATCAGAATTTAGCTTTAAATGTTGAGTTGCCAACTATTGTCGAAATTGAGCTTCATCTGTTGAATTAAATACGCATTTGTTGGATTAGAGTTTTAAATGTTAAATTAAATGCGCAATCCTCGGAATTGTGCTTTAAATGCTTAACTATTGCTTCTGGTGATTTTAGATGACAATTGTTACAAGCGTGAATGAAGTCCAAAATATGGAAAATGACTGAAGATCTCAAAAATTTCGTGCGCTTCGCGCCAAATGTCAGCTTGCCTCTCCTTAATTGTAACAGCTTCTGCAAAATCCGATGGAACTTTATTCGGGAATCAAGTAAAAATAGGCAAAATGCAAAATGGTTTCAAATTTCAAATCTCAAAAATTTCTTGCGCGTCGCGCAAAATGTCGGTCTTTCGGTGCTTAAGGGTGGGGTCCAGCGCCAGGCTGGCTAGGTGAAGCTAGCATATATCGGACAACACGTTCTTTTTCTCTTCATTCTCTCACTCAAAGCCACGCCGTCCTTCAAGTCTAACTTCACCCAACCACGAAATAATCATTGATTTGGGAAAATTGCCACTTCTCAATCAATTAAAATCGTAGAGCCT
>JAQFYU010002674.1:0-11397 GCA_034694905.1 Ceratophysella granulata
ATTTAATTTTAGACGGAGAAGGAAAGAGCCCAATTAAATTGCTGGTATGACCGAACCTCTGACCCCGCATTGACCATCTTCCCTGTCAAGAAAGAGCTGCTATCACAGACTCCATACATTTTACGAATGTATGACGTCATCGGGGAATCGGCTATAAATGACATCATTGAGCCGGTCAAGCACCAATTTGAGAGATCCCGCGTAACAGAATTCTTCACGTCTACTGCCCCAGATGCAAGCACATTGGAACCCGTTATCGACTATCGAACTTCAGTTGACACCTTCCTGACCCATGAGCTACCTAAGCTGAGCAAGCTAATGGAATGGACAGTTGGCTTGAACGTTATTTCATATCCGGGTTCATCCGAAGTTTATTTCGTCACTTCGTACTCTTTTGGCGGCCATTATGACTGTCATTTGGATTCTGTAAAACGCATATACAATTATTTGAAGAATAAAATTTTTTAAAATTACTTACTATAATTTTTCATATCTTTTAAAGTTTCAAGATGAGCGATCGGCGGGATTTCAAGGCGGAAATCGCATAGCTACGATGATGCTTTATGTAAGCGCTCAATCTCATCTTACCCCATTTGGTTCCAAAAAAAATATTTGAAATGTTTTTTATTTATTTAGTTGGACGATACACAACTTGGAGGTTTAACAGCCTTCCCGCAAGCTGGAGTAGCTGTTAAGCCAGTTAAAGGCAGCGCTATATTTTGGTACAATTTGAAACGGAGTGGAGCTATTGACTTTGACACCCATCACTGTGCTTGTCCCGTGGTCCTGGGTCATAAAACTAGTAAGCAAGCATTTTAAAATTGTGATTTTTTATAATATCATTTAAATTATTTTTTGTATGCAGTTTCTACTAAATGGATTGGAGGTCGAAATCAATTTCAACGGCGTCCCTGCGGAGTAAACAAAGACGAGTAGTCAATTAGTACGACTTGAGTCAATAAATTGAAAGACACATATTTTTGCTCTTATTTACATATTATGTAACTTTCTACATTACTATATTAAATAGATTTTCTTTTTAACATCACATAAAATAATTTTTATTTCTGTACTCCAAATTTTATGAAGGCCAGCAGTGACTGTGACTGTGACTGGTGATACTTTTCGTGTCACGAAATAATTTCTTAGAAATTTATTATCAAAACAATTTCCTCAGCTGCCCATAAAAATCTCGACCATTCAGTATTCAGTGCCAGCCAGATGCAATTGAGTTGGTCAATAAGAAGAGTACGCTTGAAATCAGAGTTCAATGGAATCCGGCTTCCAAATTATTTTACTGATAGGTTTATTCCATTTTACTACTGTGTTTTTGTATAATGTGCGTGACAATTACCACGAATCTGGGACCATTCTTTCAAAACCAGACGCTAAATCTCCAATGTATTTGGTCCAATTGGCCAAGCATGAGGCGGATGCATTCCAAGCTTTGTCTGACATAGAGTCAGGCTCTGCGGATATAATTCCTCTGGGAATTCTGGATGAAATTCGACGGTAGGACTTGATATTTATTTTAATTCATAAATATTTTGCCTCATTTACGTATGCTATTGTTTTTCCTAGATATCTACAAATGTATAGCGAGGAAATTGAACGAGTTCGGAGACTATCCAAAAACCTGATCGATACAATTCAGACAATTGCAGAAAGTCCAATATTAGCTTTCAACATGATCTGGCGTTTTGTACATGAATTGACGTTAATACATTTCTTGATTCAACCCTACAGCCTCGCAGGTACCTAAAATACATAAAAAAAGATTCATAATCATAATATTTCCATAAAATTTTATGTACAAGTTTGAAGAGCGAGTGAACTTGTTGCTGGTCCTCGGCTGATGGCTGATGGGACCAAAAAATTAAGCATCTCAATATATTTCTTCACAGAGGAGATGCCAAATGAATTCATCTTTGATTCGGAAATTAAGAAAAATTGGCCAACTAAAATAAATTTAGAAGAAGCAATGGTAGCAATTTTCCGAATACAATTGACATATGACTTGGAACCAACTGAGGTACCTACATATACTGTATTTTAACTTAGCTAGATACGCTCTGCTTATTTAAATTTATGCTGTGGGATCGAATTTAAAAAATTCAGAAAATATGAACAGCAGATTTAGCACTCGATGAGCCGTATTTCTAGTTGTTGAAACAGAATTCAGCTGTATGTTGTAGAAATACGGCAAGCCCTGTTCAGATTAGAGCCAAGAATCCACTTGCCTTATTCTAAAGGTACAAAAACGTGTATTCATGTGTGTTGTATTATGCGGCACTTGGTTCAGACGTTTAATTCCATCTCACCGTGGAGCATAAATTTCCAGTGAGCTGAGCCTCAATATATTTATATATATAAAATATCTGGACAAAAATATTTTCATTATGTAATTTTTAGCTTGAATTTGGACGCGTACTTGAAATTGAAACTGGAGCTCGATTAACTATTCCTCAAATAGCTAAACTCGGAAAATATGCAGCTGTACTAAAAAGATATACTTTGGCCATTCCATGGCTGGAATTGGCAATGGATAGACTCAACGAAAACCCGGAACAAGAAATCATACATAACATCACTTTGAAGAACTTGAAATTAGGCTACCTAGAAATTATGCTGGAAGTACGTAAACGTCATAGCTCAATCAATTATTTATAATTACTTATTACATATTTGATATTTATAATTTAGAAAATGCTTCTTTTAAAATCATAAAATTACCACAAATTAAATTTTCAGCATAACTTAGATCTTGTTAAAAATCCTGCCAAAGAATATCAATTCTACAAAGAACCACTTTCGAGCATTCTGAAGCAGAATAGAATTTCAACAAGAAAACTCAATCAAACTGTATTTCGTCAATCCAACGCGAATTATGAAAATTATATTGAATACTATTACTGGAGTCTCTGTTCTGGGAATAATCATCAGGTAATTTAGAATTCAAATACCTTGCAAAAAACCACTTTAAAATTCCTAAACAATGCGATCTCAAAATCATGTTGAACGAAATCTTTACTTAATTTTTTTTTTAAATTTAGAATGAAGAAGAAAAATCAGCCCTAACTTGCTGGTACGACACAAGTTCGACTGCAGCCTTAACCATATACCCAATCAAGACAGAACTACTTTCTAAGAAACCCTTCGTGGTACAACTGTATGACGTACTCTCCAATTCCAAAATCATGCAATTCACTGATCCATCTCATCTCAAAGTTCGGAGTTCACCTGTAATCGCCAATGTTGAGCGTCAGTATGCTAGAACCGAAGTTCGATCCTCCGTTGAATTAACCCATTCAAATCCGCATCCTCTCCTCAATGACTACATTAAAAGTTTAACTGGGTTAACCCTTGATGAACCCTTCTCGTCGGAACCATTTCATTTGGTTACCTACGCTTTTGGTGGACATTTCGAATGTCATTTGGATGCGGTTAGTAATTTTAGAAATTGATTGGGTTGATACAGATTAAATATATTTGTCGATTTTAAATACAGTCACCTGAAGAGGAATACTCATTTCCGGGAGGGAACAGAATTGCTACCGTCTTGTTCTATGTAAGATTTTGCAAAATTTGAATAGAACAATAATTAAATATTTGAATTAATATGCATTTAAGTCAACGGCAATTTGTTTTAGCTGAATGATGTGCAGAAAGGCGGCTTAACCGCATTTCCACATGCTGGAATGGCTGCGACTCCGGTTAAGGGCAGTGCCCTATTTTGGTTTAATCTGAAGCGGAGCGGAACTCGAGATTTTTCAACGCTACACTGTGCTTGTCCGGTCATACTCGGGCGGAAATCACGTACGTAGTCAGTTGTCATTTTTTTTAAAGTTGAAATTCAAGCTAAAATGTAAAATTATGATTGATACTGCTTGTTTCCAATAATACACAGTTGCTACAAAATGGATTCGACTTCATCAACAATTCAGACGACGGCCTTGCGGATTGAAGGAAGATGAATGAAAAGAGATTAATCCTTTTATTATTTTGAAGAATCTTTAAAAATTGATTTGATTGTCAAACATATCTATGTAAAAATATTAAATTGATTTTATGAATATGAAATTTTATGCAAAAGTTCTTAGAACTCAATTGACACTGACACTACTGTACTAATGGTGTTTAGATTTCGTTTTCGCGTTTTGCACATATTTATAGGACTAAAATATAAAAGCAAAATTAAAATAAAGGATTCATGTAATTATTAAAGAAATTATGTCGTGGCAGTTGTATGAGCACATTACTCATTATTTTAAATTAGCATCGGCTAATGGTTAAAATTGTTAAATTAAATATCCGAACATTGCACTGAGGTTGGCCTATTGTCGCTTCGTAAGCAAACCATTGTTCTTCGAATTCGAGTTCCATGTAACTAGTTTCAAGCGATGACTTATGACGCCAAGAAGGTATTGTCGTGGTAATAAATATTTTCTCGGAATCGATTTGTCAAAACTTTTCGTTTAACTACTTACACAGTGCACAATGCACTTATCATTCAGTACCATTCCTATACATTTGAATTTGAGACTTCAAAAACATCAATTTGTCCTCAACCAAATATTTATATGGGAGAATGTGTTTGGTGGTCGTTTTATTCATTGGTTTAGTGCGTCTGGTATATTCCGAATATTTTGATGATTTGCGGGGTGTAAAATACCACAGATTCGGGAACATCCCTTTATCTCCAGACGCTCGGTCTCCAATTTACTTGGTTCAACTGGCTAAGCATGAAGCGGATGTATTCCAAGCTTTATCGGAGCTCGAGCACAGTTCAGCGGATAAAATTCCGCCTCTCATTTTGGATTCGGTAAGACGGTAAGATTTTCAAATGTTAGATTTTGGAAATTATCCGTAAAATCATTAAAAACGGAGAGTTGTTTTAGTTTTTAATTGCTTTTTAAACTTTTTTAGATATCAAAAAATGTATTCCGATGAAATTGAGAGAGTTCACAAAATACCAGGAAATAAATTCTACGATGCAAGTCAGATAATCGGAGAAAATCCAATATTTGCATTTAATATGATCTGGAGATTTGTGCATGAACTGACATTAATTCATTACCTACTTCAGCCCTATGATTTTATAGGTAAGGTAGTCCTTGAGTTTAAATGACTGGAAATTTAAAAATGTATTTTAATTAATTTTCACACGTAGTTGAGGAAGACACGCCGGGTGAATTCTTTTTTGAATCGACAATTACAAAAGGCTGGCCAGGTAAAATTACCTTAGACGAAGCAATGGCAGCTATTCTCCGGATTCAGTTGTCATATGATTTGGACCCTAAACAGGTATATTTTAATTCATACAAGAATTTTGTGTACGGGGTCAAATCATTATTTTTTAAATCTGAAAACTTGAGCGAGAAACTTAATGAGCTGCATTTTTTAGTAGTTCAAAGTACATGCGGTAGTATGTTGTAGAAATGCGGCAAGTTTTGTTTAAACGAGAGCCACTAGTCTAGTCTACTTAACGAATTATACAACGTACAAAGCCGTGCATCCACTTCTTATTATGCGGGATCTAGTCAGGCAAATTGTTGGCTTTAGCAATTATAATTTATAATTTAATTGGGATTAGGATACCCCTGATGAGATTCAAAATTCGCTTACCATTTTCGAAAACTCAAACAAATGTTTCTTAAATTACAGTAATTTCAATTGCAGTATAGTTTATATGTATACAGCTTGAATCTGGACAAATTCTTGAGACAGAGTCTGGAGCTCAAATGTCAATTCATCAAATAATCACACTTGGAAAATTTGCTGCTATGCAAAAAAGATACACTTTGGCGATTCCATGGTTGGAATTGGCAATGGACAAACTTTTCAAAAATCCGGAACAAAAAATCCTGCAGAACATCAGCTTGACATATTTGGAATCAAGCTACTCAGAAATAGTTGTAACAGTAATTGACCTCATCACTTATTTCAAATATCCTAGTAAAATCGTAAATCATCAAATCAGGTTTGACCTTGACGTTTCAGCATAACTTGGAACTTGCTCAAAATCCGTCCGAAGAATATAAATTCTACAAGGAGCCGGTTTCAATTGATTTCAGAATAAACCAGTTGAGAATTTCAACAAGAAAACTCAGTCACGCAGAATTTCGTAAATCAAATTCAAATTCTGGAAATTATGTTGAATTTTACTACTGGAGTCTTTGTTCAGGAAATAATCATCAGGTACACGCTTCAAATATCGAATAATTTCTATATTTTACACATTTTAACGAAAAAGTATTTAACTTATTTAATTTTCTAGACTGAAGAAGAAAAATCAACCCTAACCTGCTGGTACGACAGAACTTCTAGCGCAGCTCTAGCAATTTATCCAATCAAGACAGAACTGCTTTCTAAAAAACCATATTTAGCCCAATTGTATGACGTTTTATCCGATTCCAAAATCCTGAAATTCCTTGATCCGGCTTATCTCAAAGTGAGGAGATCAGGAGTAGTGGCCGAAACGGATCGTCAGGATGATCAATCCGAAATTCGAACATCTGTTGATTTAATTCAATCAAAACAGTATTCTCAACTGGATAAATACATTGAAATCATTACTGGCCTCGACCTTGAGAAACCGCATTCAGCGGAACCATTTCATCTCGTATCTTACGCCTTTGGTGGACATTTCGATTGTCATTTGGATGCGGTATGTATTGCTTAAATTGAGTTGATTATTGGTAAATCATAAAATAGTTTTTTTATGAATATTTAAATATAATTTGTGGTTTGACATCTCAGTTTCCGGAGGAGAACGTCAAAACTCCGACCGGAAACAGGATTGCTACCTTGATGTTTTATGCAAGAAATCAAAATTGAATATTTATAATCAAATATACAGAAAATTGTTTACACAAAATTTTCAAAAATAATCTGAATTGTTTGCTTTCAGTTGGACAATGTTCAAAGAGGCGGCTTAACAGCTTTCCCACGAGCTGGAGTGGCTGCGACCCCAATTAAGGGGAGTGCACTACTCTGGTATAATTTGAAGAGAAGCGGAATTCGAGATCGGGATACGTTACATTGCGCATGCCCCGTGATACAAGGCAGGAAAACGCGTAAGCGGGTATTTTTAAATGTGAAGGATATAACCGAGTGGCCGAAAACGATATTGGATTGGATCTTTCTTCCATAATTCACAGTTGCTACAAAATGGATTCGACATGATGAGCAATTTAAACGGCGGCCCTGTGGATTGCGGAAAGATGAATAAGAATTGACTTTTAAGTTTTTAGAAAATAATGTTAAAAATGAAGTGATTGTCAAAAATAGCTAAAAGTAATTAAAAATCTTGTGCATAATTTTACATAATACCTATTTACTTTATGGTTTATGTGTTCAACTGTCAATACGGTTGAACTGTTCAATGTGTTTGAAAATTATTTTTCGGTTTTCGAAGATATACATATTTATATTATTTCATAAACTTTCTAGTAAATGAATATTTCATCGAATATTTAAAATGGTTTTATTATTAAATAAATATTCCATCTCTGTTTATCAATACAGAATTTAATTACTTCTGTACGAATACCGTACCAGTTAAGTTGCTTGTGTGAGGTACCTACTGTTTCGGATGCTCAAAATCACTGCACGGAAAAGCTTGACATAATTGGGTTGGACATTTACATAGACTAGACACTATGGATTTAATAAACACAATCACTTCGTATCGTAAAATACAATTCAATCAACGTGTAGTTCAAAAGCTGCTCAAATTCAATGGATACAATTTGCAGAATCATAGTTCTACTAATTTCGCATCTGCTACTTGCTCTAATCGGATATTATTGCTGTAAATGGCAATTTAACGTAACCAATGTCCAGCAGAAGAAAGCCTTTCCGAGTCAGCAGAGTAATGAAGCACGATTCAATATTTCTGCGACAGTGAGTAAAGTTCCATATCCAAATGTTCAGTCTCCAATTTATCTACTTAAATTAGCACAATACGAAACGACAATAGTAAGGATTTTTACCAACATGGAAGCTCATTCAGCCTATGTCCTTCCGCCGGAACTACTTGGGAATATCAGCTCGTATGAATTAAAAGTTATATTATATTGATGTCAAAGGCCAATTTATTCGCTTTATACAACTTTGGCTTTTTTCAGATATCTGTACCGCTACAGTCAGGAAATTCTAAAGGCTGAAAAATTTTCTAATGTGACGCCGTCAACGAGGCTGATGGCCGAAAATCCAATTCTGGCATTCAACATGATCTGGCGTTTTGCATACGAGCTACCCGGAATATATGCCAAGCTTCAACCATTTGTTTCAATTAGTAAATTCAAAATTAGAATTAAATTTCTAAAGTTCAAATTTTTTAATATATCAAAAAAGATAGGTTGTTCCTCTTGAACATCATGAACAATATCTGCGTGGACAGAAATGTCGGAGCTAGAAAAATTCTCAACTCATCTTATCTCAATTCTATAAAAATAACTCATCAATTCTTAACTCACCTCAATTCTCAAAAATTACCTGAATTCTCAACTCGCCTCATCTCGATTCTCAAAAAATATATTCTCAATTATCACCTCACCTAACGTCCCAAAAATTTTCCTCAATTCTCATCTCACCTCAAGTCCAAAAAATGTTCAATTCTCAACTCATCTCAATTCTCCCCTCATCTCAAGTCCCAATTTCTCCCCCTCAATTCGCACCTCACCTCAAATGCCAACTTTTTTCCTCAATTTTCACCTCACCTCAAGTCCAAAAAATGTTCAATTCTCAATTCATCTCAATTCTCGCCTCACCTCAAGTCCCACGTTTTTCCTCAATTCTCGCCTCACCTCAAGTCCCAACTTTTTTCCTCAGTTCTCACCTCAACTCAATTGTTTTTAAATATCCTCAATTCTCAACTCACCTCATTTCAATCCTCAAAAAACTTCCTCACTTCTCACCTCACCTCAATTTTTTTAAAAAATCCACATTTCTCATCTCATTTCATCTCAATTCTCTAGACAAATCCCTCATTTCTCCATAAAAAATTCTCAATTCTCAACTCACCTCAACTCTACAAAATATTCCTCAATTCTAGCCTGATCTCATCTCAATATTTCCAAAAATAAGGCCAATTCTCAGCTCATTCTCATACTCACCCTTTATTCACAAATTTTGAAGGATTGAGGGAGTTTTGACAATCCCTGTGCCTGAAAATGTTTTCAAAGGGAACTTTCTAGAATATGAACCATTTTTTGTATATTTCCTTAAAACAGTCGAATATGATGAAGAAAGAGAATTTATAGAAGACAGAACCACTGTTGCTAATTGGCCATCGACATGGGAAGTTGAAGAATCCATGACCGGACTTCTACGCATACAAATGGTTTATGATTTCGATTCAAAAGATGTATATTGAAATTTATGTGTATATGTATTCTGTACCTAAGCTTTTTTTTTTACTAAAACACAAAATGCAATAATTCTTGTTTCTGTTTCAGCTTGCGGCAGGAAGAATTTATGGAGTTGAAACTGGAGCATCACTAACAATTCAAAAAATTGTGGTCCTTGGACAACATTCACGAGAGTCCAAGCAATATACCTTAGCTATTTCCTGGTTCGAATTAGCAATTGACAAGCTACGAAAAGAGCCTGAAAATATACGAGTTCCTAATCTGAATCGAGTTCAAAAAATGTTGGAAAAAGCAATGAAATCGGTATAATTTTCAAAATATGTCTAAAAACTTTTTTGAATTTTTAATGTTCAGGGCACAAATTATGACAATCTTTCCAGCATGACGAAGCATGGGCCGAACAAGACTCGTACTATTTTTACGAAGACAAGCTCCTGCTCAACAACGGTAAAGTTAATCCGGATAGGATACCACAAAGGAAGATGAGTTTCAATACAAGTCAGAAATTAGATGAATCTATGAATGATGTGAATTACTGGAGCCTGTGTTCTGGACATAATCATCAGGTATTTGTTTTCTTCCCTATCTCATGATTTATGAACAATACAAATTTTTCTGATATTTTAGACAGATGCAGAAAAGGCTGAATTAAGTTGCTGGTTCGACGATTTCTCCTCTCCGTTGTTAGTCATCCGTCCCATCAAAGTTGAACTCCTGTCCAATGAGCCCCGTATCCTTCAAATGCATGAACTGATATCCGAAGCCACTGCTCAGGAACTTATCCAAACAACACAATCGTTAATGGTTCGATCCGAAGTGGCAGGAAAAGGTGAAATTAACTACAAGTCCAAATATCGTACGTCAGTGGAAGGCTGGATCGAGGAAGATTTACCAAAATTGGACAAGTTGCTTGAAGCTATCACGGGTCTCAGGGTTGCTCCAGTTACGGCTTCACAGAAATTCCTGGTTGCTTCGTATGCACCCGGTGGGCACTATGACTGTCATGTGGATGCGGTATGAAATATTGAAATATATTATATGTTGTATTATTATTTTTTTTGTTCTATCTGCTTGCCAGTTTCCAGCAGGATGGAACAACTTAAGGGGAAATAGAATAGCCACGGTAATGTTTTATGTAAGTTACATGTCCAATATTCGAACAAAGAAGCAAGTATCTAGTTTTCTAGCGCCATTCTGATAAAATGCTATAAAATTAATAGTGGACTAATGTTGATTTAGTTGAATTCTCCAGAAGAGGGTGGGTATACAGCATTTCTGCAGGCTGGAGTAGCAGCGAGACCGATCAAGGGTAGTGCCGTGTTTTGGTTTAACTTGAAGCGTAATGGACAAATTGACCATACCAGCTATCATTGTGCTTGCCCTATTGTACTAGGCCATAAAACGAGTAAGTTAGCTCAATTCAAAACAAAAATCTTGGTTTATATAAGTATATGCATTTCTATTTTCAGTTTCTACGAAGTGGATCCATGAAAACGACCAATTCCTACACTATCCATGTGACTTGAACCCTGATAATTGAAACTCCCTTAAATAATTTAGACAACACACATTGAAAACTACTGTTTTGCATCTTCCATCATTTTATTAACCAGAACAAAAATTAACAAGTGTTTTGTGTAACTCCATTCAATTCAAAATTCAATAGTCATAAGTCGTATCCGTAAGTCATTCTTAATTCCGTGTTCAATTCCAGATGTGAATTTTGCCAGAAGCCTCGAGAACGCAAATAAGTCCATCTCCATAGTTAGCCACATCCACGGGTTCGTTTAGGATGTTGGGTCCAAGGGCTCGTACTGTTTTGATGAGAAGGCCAGACGGTGAAATGACCTTGATGCAGTTGTCCTTCGCGTCACAGATGATCAGGTTTCCATTCGCACTCTCAGTTAAACCCTGGGGTCGAGTCAAAGCTCCTATGGGGGCCAGGGCATGTTTTTCCGTAAGGGCCAAGTCGAAGACGAAGACGTTCCGAATGTTGAAGTCTGTGACGTAGATCTTGGTTCCT
>JAQFYU010002675.1:0-11397 GCA_034694905.1 Ceratophysella granulata
AACAAGAGACCTCCACCACTTCTCTCCCTGTCGACTCTAATGTGTCGATAATTAGCAACCGACAAAGGGAAAAAAATGTTCGAACTAGTGTTGCTATTCGAACATCACGATTTCTGTCAGCACTTATGCTCTATACAATATTGTCCCGGTTTCTATGTCGCGGATTTTAATATAATATCGCCGTTTAAATGTCGCGTCTCTTGTTGTCGTGGTTAAGAAGGTTTGTCGGCTTAAGAATAATTCAATCATTTTTTTGGGAAATTATATCGAAATTTTAAATTTGGCTTAAATCTACAGGACTTAAAAATTCCTTAGTCGGATTATGCTTGTATGTATACATACGAATACAAGTGTTAAACGTTTTGCCAAGTTTTTTTAGTGTCCGGTTCCGACTAGTATTATTCAAAAAGGGGACAATTAGATCCGATCCACATCCACCCGCGTGAGAAGGTAAAAATATTATAAACATACAACTTTGATTGTGATAATTTCTACGGCTTAACGAATATCCGCTGGAGGTTTCAGGGTTGTCTCTTCAAAATAAGCAAAATGTAGCTTATTGAAAGAGCCCAACTCGGATCATGCCTCTTATTCCCGTTTTTGAAACACATAGAGGAACAGATGATACTTGAAAATGTGCTATAATCAAGTTGTGACTGACGTAACCATATGAACCTCCATAGAATGGGGCTTATCCTTCCGAATCTGCTCAAAACAGAAACACAGACTCCTGAATCCATATTTTCATTACTATGAAGAGAAGGGATGAGGCTAATAAGGCGGGCATGTAATTCTCTGCCCAGGAATTCCGAAATTCATTCAGCTGTCTCACACAACTGCTTTGATTTTTATTCACCCTCATCTCTTCCAGCCTCCACCTCAGTCCCTTTCTATACTATGATCAACTTGGGCTCTAATGAAATAGAAATATCCTAAATCCTAACCCAAGCCCGGAGGGAGATAGGAACAAGAAGAAGAGCCTCAGCTTCTTTTTTACACACTAAATGCCGCCTATTATGTTGTTGAATAGACCCATTGTTCGGATTGATACGATTGTTGGTCTTTTCCCCTGCTTGACTAGCTTTCCATTTGTTAAGAACAACATGGATGTTTGTCTATCAGTTTGGATGATCTTCTCCAGTACGGAAACAGATCTCCACCTAGTTTCATTGAGGGTTCCTGATCTGGTCTGGCCAGATCCTCTCTCTTGATTGTTGAGTTTTCAAATCATCTATTCTGCTTAACTAGTGTAGAAAATCCTCTTCTCCTGAACTGAGCTTCAAGGTTCTTCTCCCTCACAAAGATTGGGTGTGTTAAGCTGACGGAATTCAACCATCCTAGAATTGTTCTCTAATCCCGTGTGATAAACTGCCTGACCAAAGTGCACCTAAGAGCCATTTCCAGTTTGTGTACGTTGGACTCAGTTCCGTTTAATTAAGGAGAAGGAAGTGAGTGTGAGGCGTGGAACGGAGAAAGTGGCTTTCACTCCTTCGGTTCGTATCAAGTTTGTAAAATTGTGGAGACAGGAGGAAATGGAGGATAGGATGTTACATGGGAGTGGGATGGAGTGTGGCAGGAGGAGAGCGGAGCAGGTGAGGAAGCTGAGAAAGTGGAATCATGGCGTTGAATCAATACAGGAGTCGGGCGTCGTGGAAAACACATAAGGGCGTGAGATTGGAGGCGTTTGTGGTGTCCGGGTCATCCATTGGTTCGCACCATCTCTTTCCCCGAAAATCCCGCATGGCGGGCAGCTCTAAGCTCCATGCGCCACACACTTGATAATCTGTCATTTCATTTCACTCCCTCCACACACAGAGAGAGAGACTCGAGTCTTTTCCCCCCCGTTTCCTCTCTTTCTCCGATTCTCAACACGGTTCCAACCTCTCCAAAGTCAATCAACAAGGTCTTAGGACCCAAGTACACCACTCTCTCTGTCAATAGGGACTTGTAGTGGGAAGGAGTCCTTGCGGAGGCAGAATGTCAAGTCAAGGCTCAATTGCCATCCTAATTCACTTCTTGTCCACTTCTCGAGAAGGGAACTCAATTCCGAATCCGATTTCTGAACTACTTACTTCAGATTGTACAAATAGGAGAGGTAGATGGAATATACAGGGTGGATACGAGATGTGATTCATATTTTGAAAAATATTGTAGGTTATGGTAGCTGAGAGGAATGCCAATATTTTTTTTGGAAATATGAAAGATACAAGGAGGTTCTCAATTTTCAAGATTTTTGAAATTGATCGAAGATCAGCTTAAAGATTTAAAATGACACATGTCAAATTGTAAATGAAAGGTATTTTATGAGGTTCTAAATTCAAAACATGCCCCAGGTTCCTTTCAACTATTCAATCGAATTTATTTGGCATTCCTGTACCCGAAGTCCAGTCCAGAGTCCAGTCAACTATTTATTTAGTATGTTGCACTTTTGTAAACATGGTAATTTGGGAATTAATTTTGTTCTTATACAGTGATACTTTTGTCAGGGTTAAAGGTCACTATGTGGAAAAATAAGGGTTTGTTAAATTTTACACGTAATAATTAGGAGCTAAACAAAAAGGTATGTTTTCAATGGGACAACCCTCGTATAGTGAAACATTGCCTACTTACTTTCATATTATTTAACACTATTTGCTATCATGATTGCAAATGAGGCATTATTTAAATTTCTATGTTTTACACAATATTAATTAGTAGTTTGTAAGTTCCATTAATCGGTTTTAGTTTCAGTACAATAGAATGTAATTAGTATATGTAATGTGCCTGGTTCTTCTATTCGGGCTGCTAGGTAATATTCAAAAAAAAAGTAGGTGGGACAATCGTATTCACCCTGTATAGATTTCCTAGAGGATTTCTCTTTGTAAATGTATGTGTCTGTAATTTAACCGGTATCGCTTGATCATCGAAAATTTGCAATCTTCCCGCAACGTCAACGCCTGCTGCAATGTTTGAGTGAATACCATACTACATATGACTTCAATTAATTTTTTAAGGAGACACAACGCGGGCTAGAGCTTTTCAATGGCCCGGTAAACTGTCTAAATTAATGACAATTTTCTTTTAAATACATGTAGAATATCATCTGGTTCCGGATTTAATTAACGTTTAATAAACCCAAAGGTTACAAACAGCTTACTTACACAAATACAAGTGTCATTCGCCAATGTTCAATGCAGTCATAGTCAGCCAGCTAGGAACAGCTGAATTTATCTAAAAATCGGTTCCATGTGGAAACTCCTTGTCAGTTTTCAAATTTAACTAGAATTTTTGATTCTCACACTACATACTCATAGTATCGTACTTGCATCAGTAGGAAAAGAATTCTTTTGCAAAAGCATGTTCTTCCGGGGGCTTGCTAAAATCTCAACCATACACACCGGCCTGCCTGGTTGCAACAGCTATTGTACTGCGTATTTTGGTATATTTTGAGGATTTAGTGCATGTTTGAATATTTTTTTTTTACATTTTTTGTCTAATTTTGTTGCGTATTTCGAAATTTTAAACATACTTTTCCAACTTGTCTTGCATATTTCGACTGTTTTCGAATTTGTTTCATATTTTAAGTACTAATTCTCTCTTCATAAATCTCTCAAATGACTTTAGTATATATGACAATATCCTGATTTGGAATTTAAAAAAGTATAGGCGTTTGACTATAATTTGATGTTGTTCAACATGTTTTGTGTTTCTACAATTTTTTGATGCCAAGGCCAAATGGCGATTGCCTTTCTCGGCATCGAGTGGTGTACAAAAACAGCAAAATGAAAGTTCTACACAAGGTTGTCATCTTGGTTGTCAAGGCACCGTGGTTCTACATATATGTATTTGACACAATGTTATCTTGAAATGATTCTGTAACAGGTAAATATGTACTGTAGTATATTGTGAATTTAAGGTTCTAGAAACTCTTTCAAAATACAACCTAACAGAATGTACTCTGAATTAGGAAATACATATACTTATGTAGCAGTAGTAGCAAACGGCAGATGTGAGTGAATGTTTCTGTATATTGTTTAATGCTCGTTTCTACTGTTAAAACGAAGCGAAAAATTGCCAAAAAAAAACGAAATAAAATAATCTATGAATACGCAATTTATGGCCTTTCTAGTTCGATACTTAGCTTAATCGTAATAAAACTTAATAAATGAAGCCATTGGAGTTATATTATGAAGGAATTTGAAAAATCGGTGTAACCATCAAAAAAGTTCAAAATTTCAAAACATAAATTGCATTGGGCCTTTTACTTGGCGAACACAGCCTATCCAAAATACGAATATTCATGTTAAGTTACGTTAAAAGGAATTTTGAAATATATCAGACTTTTTACCGAATTTTGAATTTTTCGATCATTTTTGTGTTTTTTTTTTACTCTGAGTCTAAATTTTAAATTAAGCATCCGTTTTCTGTCCACCACTTTCGAAGTCCCTTCTGCATCCCTTGAATATGAAGTCAAAGTAAAAGCCGGATGGGGTGTGATTGTGGAACGTTTTGTGATGCAGTTGGACTTTTTTCTACATAGAATACGATTCAGATTCAGACCTATCATGTGCATTATTAGGCTCATTTGGAAGAAACGGGCTGTACCCTTCGCCTGGCCTGTTCCATTGTTGTTTGAAAATAATTGGGCAGCTCGACAGACCTTCCCTTTTGCATGTTCTCACCGGTGCTCCTTTCTCTTCACCCTCGTTTCCAGCGCTAAAATGAAATTCCTTTCATTTCAAACTTGAATGAACTGATATTACACGGGCTCATATTCCACACAGCATTCATTTCATAGAGGCCTCATCTCCATTTTGATATGCTTCCTTGGTGGGGTTAACTTCAATTGTTACGTGTTTTCCATGTTGCTCATTCAGCACCGGTTTTCAAAGTCTTTTCGTGTATTGAACATTGTATGTTTGCGTTCTCTGCACATAATATCCACCTTTTTTTGAAGGTACATATCGACTTTCATAATCCCGTCTTTTGGATAATACGTAATACTAGCGGAAGCCCGTCCTACGGACGGAGGGTTTATATTTAAGTCAAGAAGAGTACTGGCTATTTAACTTGCGGTTTATAAAACTTGTGGTCAATTTAGTCGGTTTTTGGGTCACTTTGGGTTCACGGGGTCATTCGATCCGGGTCAACTATACTTTGTTAGCTCCGCTGAGTCATTACAGACATTTCAAGACCTCAACTGACCCTGTAGTACTTTCCAGTACCGAGATAACTGGTAAAAACCGGACGGACAGACGGAAACTCCAACATATAGAGTAGATTGTGCAATATGTATCTATTAATGATTGAATATATCTATACGTTGCGTATAATTATATAAATCAGTGGTCGTTATTTGATCGGTTGGACCAAGTTACAAATTTTACATAATGTTTCAACTTGGATTAGGCCATGTATGTTTGATGTTTCCTATCATTCTAAAAGCAGTAGAGATCTGTAGAGGTAGCTCAAGATCAGCATTTCTGTCTAATGGCTTCTTTGGTATTACCATCTCCAAGTCGCTTGTTGACATATCATACATTGATTTGATATTCACACCGAACTACTATGTATGAGATACATTAGATATTTGAATTTTGCCATATTATTGGAAATCAGAATTAATTCAAACATATATAGGCAAACGTTTTATCCTATGTCCAGCAATTCCAGAAGCTATTTCACGACAGTGTCACTATTTTAAGATGTAGTTTCATTGCTCAAATGTGTCTCAAATTGACCCTTGATCTGGATTCCTAAGTTTCGGAATGGCAGTTTTTACATTACACATCTACGACTGTGCTGAGATAAGCGATTTGTCCCCAGATAAGATGAGGCAAATTGCTTTTGCCCTTGAATTTTTGAAGCTATTTTCGAGATATATAAAAATACGCAGCAAAATGAAGCATTATAGGTTTGAAATTTTTCAAAAACAAAATTAAACTTCGAACAAAATGCATTAACAATTTACAGTTTCTGCAATTTAATTATTCTTCGATGTCAACGTAATGATAATTTTTGAAATATATTTTCATAAATGTTAGAATGAATCCTTATATCTTACTTCAGCTTCTAAAATTCGGGGGAAATCCCAACCTCCTTCTGGTTATATGTACTTACTGTATTAAATAGAGAATGATTGCGAGTTGTAGATTTCTCCTGTTCGGACTGCAAATTCTTTTCAAAACGCGGAACAATTATCGCATTAGGCCCTGCATGAAGTTGTATGTTTTAATTTATATGCGAGCAAACGTATTTTATCATGTCTTGCCACAATGTTAATGGTGTACGACAAGATAATCTTGTGCACTAGAGATTATATGGATTTTAGCTTTTGAATGTTAATTTTAATATATTTTTTGTATAATTTCAGTCCGAGTTGCAAAGCACAATGCGGAAATCGAGGAGAGACAAATGGCTCAGCAGCTAGAGCAGCACTTGAAGTATCAGCAGAAGCAGGAACAACTGAAGTTGGAGCATGATCATCTGCAATTGGCTGGACCCGACATCCGGTCCACTGATCCTCTGAAGCGTACGTCGACCGAGACTGGTCTCGAAGGTGAGTCTTTTGATTTGGAATGCCTGTAACTACAACCTAGTAAGTCTAGTCTCGGACTAGCTCAAGCTTAATGGAATTAGTGCATGGGAGATGAGAGGAAATAATGAGGATTTGTAGGAACGAACGTAGTTGTAGACTGCTGCTGAGCAAGGAGTATAATTAGTGGAACTCTATGAACTTGTTGACTACTTGTAACTGAGTTGTTGGTTATTTCTGGTTGTGTCATGTTGATTGTAGCAGACGAGGAACAGTTTGAGCTCCAGACTTACTTTCGTCATCAGAGGTTCCCTTTGATGTCAAGCACATCACCGTGTGGCCCGGGAAAAAGGACTATAGACTTCTAGTCGGAGCTTTTCTCTGAGCAGGGATAATGGCCCCAGTATTACTTATTATTATAAACTGAAATGAAATTGGGCGGATCTGATTCTGTGTCCTTCTCTCCCTCTCTCTCTCTCTCTCTGTAGTTCACGGCTTTCCTTTCCATTTCATACGCTCACTTCTCCAGCTCCCCAATGGAAAATGGAATAAAGGGAATGGGAATGGAAAAGGCTAGAGTCAAATCCAGCGAAACTCGTCAAAACGAAAATGTTCAACTTTAGAAATAGGCTTTTATTTTCTGAGTTTCTTCGACTTTCTCTACAAATCGTAATCGTATGAGTGGATGGTTCACGCAGTTTTACGTCAATCGAATTTTGTGTATAACGAACCTAACGATACGTCAGAAACCAGACTATGTAAAGTATACCATATTCGTTCATGTCAAATTGTTTGCACTTTTGAAATTGACTTAAATTAGTTGCTAGAATCTGAAAAGTTTGAAAAATGATCAAACTATCACAGTGACCTTCAAAATCAAATCAGCGCTAAACACACAATAGAATAGAATTCTATGCGACAACTTGTCCAAATTTTTTTTTCCACGTGATTGGTTTGCATTACCGGTTCTAACTAAATTACCGCCATTGCATCTTACATCTTTGAAATTTTGGTATCGAGTATCGAGTTGAAGATTATTGCATGTACTTGAGCGACTTTTAAACAAATTTTTAGAGTAAGCAGTATTGACATTGACCTCAGCTGGCAAATTAATGACGTAAGTTAGTCAAAACTTTAGCCCCTAATTTGACATAATTCTAACTTTTGATAATTTGTTCGCCTGATAATGTTACTAAAACATCGCAAATGACTTTAACGACACAGAAAGTTGATAATTCCGAAAAAGTTTTCCTAATTCGCTCCTTGGCAAAAGGCACAATACACAATTAGTTCGAGATCGAGCTTGTTTTAATATCGAATCCGAAGTTGTCTAATTCGAGCTACAACATGACCTTAATTAGAGTTATAAATTAAAAACAATTAAAAACGACCCTTGATTTTAATACATTTGGAAATAAAATAGAATGATAAAAAAGTTAAATGTGATTGACTGGAAATTAAAATGTTTTGTGTAGGTACTTCATGTTAAGAAATTACAAATGGTAGAATTCTTGGTCAAGTAATATTCTCAAGTTGAAATTATTATTAATGCTCAAATATTTTCGAAATACTTGTAGCTTGTCCCAAAATATTGTAGCTCCAATCCAAAATAGAAATTGCAAGTAATTAAATTACAACTCTTTGAATAGTACTTTCGATGTGAATTCCGAATTTGGAAGAGAGTTATTTATTTTTAAGAAAATGTTGTTAACTTTTGAACCTATCGAGCTGTTCCACTGCAGAAGTTTGGCATTTGGGCACAATTCCACATTTGATTTGCCATATCTTTGAAAGCAGAGTTTGCTGCGTGTCTCACATGCGTGTTTCCATTTTTCACATACTTACTTTTAATATGTTTTGCCACTTTTAACTAAAAAATACTCATTTCAAGCAAAAATCTTCCAAATTAAAAAAAAAGAATTCATTCCTGATGAAAAAGGGTGAAAATATGCATTAAATTGAAGTAAGCGGCTAAAGTGCTATATGTATTTTAACATATACATATGAAAATACCTCATTTTGAAAATTTACAGAAGAAAGGCAATAAGTATTTATGTGATATTTCGCTATAACGTGATTCGCTGACTGTTTCAGAATGAAGTGAGTCTGTGAGATGTGTAGAAGAGGAAGGAAAAGAGGGATTTGAGGATAGGAAGTCCTTTTGAGAGTGCTTGACTCTGACAGCTTTTCTCGGTCCACAAAATTTCTCTCCTTTTTTTGAGATGAACTGAGATGTGAAGAAAATTGACGGACTTCATTCCCATTCCTCCTCCGCTCACTCTCTTCTCGGAGCCACATGTCTTTCTTCTTCGCCTTTCCTCTCCACGGAAATAAATTGGAATCCTTTGTCCCACTTGAGAGGCACACAAGTTCCGGGACTCTCTGGCACAGTTAGTGCGCTCGGGCGTTGAATCAGGCTCTCCATCCAAGAAATAAGCTCTTATCTTCCAACTCCAATTTCCAAACTAGCTTCTCTTCAAAATTCTCATCCCACAAAAAAAAATCTTCTTCTTGGGCTTCAATTGATTGTTCAATTAGGATTGACATCAAATTCCCTCTCAAAATTCGTATCCTGGATATTTCCATTTCCCCTGCTCTCAACTTCTTTTCAGAATTTCGGGTTGGCTGGCCTATAATTTAGGTGTACCGATACGGAGTATCTTCGATCTTTGATGAAAACATGAAATTCATCCATTTTGTAGAATCTGAATCTGACCCCACCCGGACGCAAGATTTCCTTTCGTAAACCGCTAATGCTTCCTTGTTGATGGTCACATGTCCTATAGTTTGACATAGAACCGAATGTACTTGGCTCTAAGAGGACGTGGCATGTGACTTGGCCAAGGAGTGCATGGAGTCAACTTGCCACATACGCTCAGAGTCAATTACATTCGGTTCAATGTCATAATATAAGACTCGTGACCGTGACCGTGACCGTCCACAAGGAAGCATTAAGATTCTCTGAGCGGTTTACAAAAAGGAAATCTTGCCACTTAAAAATATTGGTTAGCCAATACATTTTTTCCATCGGCGCCAGGTGTTTTTTTGGTCATCCGGTTTAAAATTGAAACTGGAAACTGGAGCCGGACCACGAGTTCCATGCATCTGCAATCTACGCTTGCACACGTCACGTCCCAGGAATTTTTAATATTTTGATTAATAATATACGAAGAACTATGCTCTGTCTAGACTGTGATTGGGTCCGAATTTAGTCATGATCCAGTGGCAAAGTCCAGTCAAAGGGTTGCTCGGGTGCCGACGTGCTTTAACAAATTGCCCATAGTTTGTTTGAATTCTAGATTCCAAAATTTAATTGCATTTTGCAGTTTACATATGAAAACTCTAAAAATTGAAGAAGCTCTAATCGCAGCTTTGAAATTGGAGGGGTTTGGCTGAATGGTATGAATGAAATATGAAAGGAGGAGATGGCATGCCCAGTGCACAGTACAGGGCGTACTATAGTACGAAAAAGGACCTAATTTGAGAAAACGGAAGCCTTTTCATATCGGGCTTAAAAGCTTTGAAGCTAATTATAGAGCCCTCCTGTGATTTCACTCT
Organism: Ceratophysella granulata; assembly: GCA_034694905.1. Taxonomy (NCBI): domain Eukaryota; kingdom Metazoa; phylum Arthropoda; class Collembola; order Poduromorpha; family Hypogastruridae; genus Ceratophysella; species Ceratophysella granulata. Next base: position 10,073 of record JAQFYU010002675.1, read on the forward strand.
CCAATGAGAAATTCTGAAAGAAAATAAATAAAAAAAATACTAAAAGGACAATTTGAGTAATAGCTCGGTACTTACTGGAGATCCATATATTTGTGCGTATGTTCGTAGCTCAGCTCCGCTTTGGTTCGATATTGAAAAGTTCTTATTGGATTGAAGAGCTTTCCGACTTGCCACATTATCCAATCCGCTATCGTCTCACTTTCTTTCTCCGGTTTTGGACGCAGAAGTTTCGGGTTGAGCTGCTTCGGTTTTCTGAGAGTACTTTTAGTTAATGAAACGATTGATCTTCTCAAACCAGAGTTCCTTTCTCAAATATTCTTGAATGAAGAATTTGGGAATATGAGCAGGGTACAGAGATGTGTACTTTAGATATGGTCTCTTTTGGTCAAGTGGATTGAAGACTTCAGTTCGTCCATAGCTTAACCTCGGCTGTACTCCACGTCATTTTACATTCGAATTAGTTAGTAGTACATGGTAAATATTTTTTCCCCTTTTGAAAAACTCAATAGAACTGAATACCAAATGTCTAATTTCAAATATTACCGATTGAAGCAGCTAAGGATATTTTTCGATTTTATAGGCTAGTATTAAAACACTTTCAAAAAAATTGAAAATACAATTTGAAAACCAAAACTGCGTTCGTAAGTAATTCTAGAAGTAATTAATTAATTTAACAGCAGTAATTTGCGCCCTACTTTCCGTGTTAAGTTTAATTTTGTTTCTTTAAAATTATTGTTCCGGTCCTAAAATTATTTCGCCAGTTTCACAGCCAATGAATATTTAAATTAAAAATAAAGCAAAAATTCAATGTTCAATGTTCAAAGCAAATAACGTCACGTGGTAAGAAATAAGATAAGATTCTAAAAAAGAATTATGAAATCATCAATTGTCATGAATTCTAATTGGTTTAATTTTACCCTTGATTGATGCTCTAGGCATTTTTCAGCGTAGTTTTGGATCAGCGACAGGATTTGGGTTAAAATTATTTTTTACCATTTTTAAATCACCTTAAAATACATCGTTTTCGTATTTCATAATGTACATCGTTTTCGTATTTCACTGATTCCTTTGCATTCGAGATATTAGCGTACGTGCGCAGAAGGAAATTCGTACAGAATTCTATACGGGAAAATCGGCGCACTGCTTGGTTTTTCGTACGCGTATGAGATTCCACATGTCGGAAAACGAGCTTGCGCATGAAAAACGAAAACAAAAATCTATATGCTCTATTCTGCCAAAATTCAAATGTAAGTCAGATAAGAACTTCCCATTTTTTGTTTTTCAAAAAATATAATGGACATCTTAACTCTTGTGACCGAGGACGA
>JAQFYU010002676.1:0-11397 GCA_034694905.1 Ceratophysella granulata
TTTCAGGCTCACCGAGATTTCCCTCCATCCCAATCCCAATGTCATGCCTGAATTGAATATTCATTCTGCATACATATAAGGAAGTTTTGTGAAGGAATTTGCATCTTACATCTCAGGGCAGAAAGCACAGCCTGTGTATATTTTACCTTGTTCATTTACAATTTTCACATCTTGGCATGGGGTGTGGCTCTTGGGTTGACGTAAGATTTTGTAAAGAAAAAATTAAAAGAATCCGGAACGTGGAAAAACATGTGCCTGTTCAATGTTCTCCGTCTGCCAGTAATTGTCAAGTGGTTCAAGGAGGATGTGACATGGCATGTCTTGGGTCCTGCACCCTTTTCCGCCTCTCCATGAAGGTACGATGACATTGATTGCAGAGTGGAAAATACAATATTCATTTCATTTCATTAAGAGCTATGAGCTAAGATCGAACAAAGTACATACCGGGTTGATTGCAACAACAACGTTAGTTTTCATAATAATTGCAAGTACTTAAGTATTTTTAAATACAAAATGGAAATGGAAATACTATTGCAACTTTCTGCATTTTCCAGTCAGGTAATTTGTAATATTCGAATTCGTTCAAAAAGTTGGATTTCAAGTGCCAGGCGGCCGCAATCTTCGAATCTCTAAAATAGACTGGCGCTGGCAAAATCGTCGCGAATGGCTCTGTAAAATGTATGCACTCCACAACGTTGTGCGTCTTAATACCATTAGACTTGTCATAGCAATAGGATAATTAGGTCTTAGGGTGATACATCAAAGTGTATGAAATGAAGTGCCATCCACTAGGGAAGTGGATTTGGATTCTATGTAGAGAGTATCAGCGTCTGTATTTCTTGGGTTGGGTCGGGTGTGTCTGGCTTTTAATTTTTAAATAAACAAAAAACAAACTGTCAAATTACTGCTTGTGTGTATCGTACATCGTACAGGGCTTCTCGAAACAAGCTGGCCAACCACAGCGAGTTTGGTAACTCAAATTGGCCGTGACATACTTAGTTACGTTTAGCTAATCCAGCATCTTATAGACGAACTGATTTTTCTCCGGGAGGATTATATGGCTTGTTGTAAATAACGTGTCAGTGCCAGATGAGTTCTTACAGGTTTACAAAATAAACGAACCGAAAACCGAACCCTTAAGTAGTAAGAACGTGAAAGATTTATTGAATCCATGAAATTGAAACCAGAACTTGCTTCTGTTTGGTCTTGAACTATTTCCTATGTATAAGTATAATGGTAATACTCATTCCTTCCCTATAACCAATGCTGAGGCAGTACTTAGTGCTTATACAAGATCCACATCGATTTCGGATACATTCCGAATTCCCATGAAGTTACGTTACAAGTTGCACACACTTCCTGTAACTGTATTACTATGCTCCATACATTCTTTGGTTTTTCTCGTCCCTAATGGTATGTACATAAACCTAGACATTTGGAAGCTCTTCCAATCCAAAGTAACTTATTTCTGACAAGACAAGTAAAAGTAAAGTTTAAAAGGGTTGGAATTGGAAGATGCTGGAAGAGAAGGAAGGGGAGACGGAAGTGAAGCCGGTGGAGTATATAGTAAAAGTAAAAGGATCAGCTCTGTGGATCTTTGAATGTTGAATGAAATGGAACATCCTGCACAGTCACTCCGTCTAGTCTGGAAAAGGATTATGTTAAAGTAGCGGATTTTCCTAAACAGGAGGAAGGTCCGTGCACTTATTTTCATTCGGGGATCAAATCCGTAATGTCCGATTTTCAAATGTACCATCTGAATTTTGGTCGAATTGAAAAGAGAAACGGGTTCAACGTGGCGCAAAGCACCACGCCTAATATTTCCAGGATAACATGAGTTTGTATCAATTCAAGGTCGAGAAAGCGCAAAAATGTTTAATACTGGTAAAGTAAATGAATTTTCGATTCTGGCAAAGTCAAAAATTCGAACAATTAGTTTACAGCTAGTAAACGCGTGTTGAGAAATTTTTACATTGTTGAGATGAACCATGAGCCATATTTTAAGTTCCTTATGCTAAACCACTATTGAAGCATTGAGCTTCACAAATATGAAAATCTTATACGGCGCTGAGGATGGTTACGCATGGTTACGCATGAAAACCCGATATTCTGGTCTCCTAGCGTGACTACATCAATATTTGTACTAGTTCTCTGTGTAATGCCATATGCTGCCAAGCCCGAGCAGCGTTCTCCCGTCTCTCCGTCTAAAATATTGTTTTCTGTGGTTTTTCGGGTTTTCGGGGATGAAGGATGAACCGGTCGTTCGTTAGGCTCCCGTACTCCCTTCTGTTCCCAGTTTGCTTCCTTCTTGAGAGATTATTCATTTGTGCGGCAAGGATTCGGTGTGTCTGGTGCTCCTGGCATCGTTAGTCGCACCCTCCCTCCTTTCGGGTTTTCTTCTTTCATCTTCATCTGCTTCAGTGCGAGAGACAGGAATTACGTTCCTTAATACGAAAAGATGAATATGAATACGGAATGAATAGACTTTTTTTTTTCCTGATCTTCTGAAATATACAGAGGGGCTCATGTGTGAGCTCACCAGTGGAATAAATCACGTAATTTCTGTGATTTATCTGAGGTGTGATTTTATTCAAACTGAAATTCCAATTTAATAAAATTCATCATTGAAATCAGCTGACTGAGATCGCTGAAACTAAATTCACATAAAATTACAGAAATTCAGCTATTTTCCCCACAAATCATGTGTACATTAGTACCATAATTCACAAAATGCTGTCATTTGTTTTGCAAATTATGTGAAAATTACAAATATGCCGCCACTTGTTTTGCAAATCCGGTGAAATCACAAAAATACAAAATACCGTCTTCTATTTTGCAAATTACGTCCACTTAAATCACAAAAATGTAGGATTTTGTTTGCAAATAATAGATGTAACCCACAAAATAACCACCATTTGTTTCGCAAATCACTTGTAAATCGCAAAAAACAGCCACTTGCTTTGCAAATCAGTTGTAAATTTCAAAAACGCCTGCATTTGTTTTGAAAATTGTAAGTTACAAAATGCCGCTATTTGTTTTGCAAATCCGCTGTAAATCACAAGAATTCCGCTATTTTTTGATAATCAGGTATAAATCACAAAAATGCCCTGAAATCTCAAAATTCCGCCATTTTGCAAATCAGGGGGGAGGGCCACTAAAGCACACAAACCCATGAAATCAGAAAAATTGTGGTTTTGGTGTAAGACAACTCTGCTCCAGTTCTAAGACTATCCAAGTCCAAGTCGATTCGTGAAGCCCTGTACCTCTGTTAGACTTGGAAGCAAGGATGATATTGAGATGAGCAGAAGACTTTTCAAATGAGATCTGAATTTCTCATGCAGTTTGAAGGTTTTCCATAGAAAAAGCAGCGTTTCCCATGTAACCAAGTTGAACTTCCGTCGGCCTGTGACAAAGACAAAAGGAAGGGTGTGTAAGAGAATGTTTATTTTTAAATGGATGTCGTTAAAACCTGGAAATGAAGCTGGGAATTTCTCATCTATTCTTAAGTGTTCTGTGGAATGGAGATAAGATGGAGTGGGGGATGATCTCCTTCTTCTGAAAATACCAACTAACTGTCCTCCACTCCGGAATAATTTGACTAATGCCCCTGCATGTTCCCAAACTGACATTTGCATGCCGACTTTGAATGTGCGTGATGACGTGAAGAGACAAACAGACGCTATAAAAAGGAAAATTAGGCTTGCATAAGTAATCTAAATGCTTCTTTTCAAGTTTCCTTCAAATTTTTATGGAGCGACGAGTTCCACTGGAAGTTCAGCGTTTTTTAATCAACCTGTTCTCCTGTTCGGTTTGAGTTCAGTATCTATGGCAGATGATACATGGAAATAATAACTTGTGCAACCAGGAACAAAATGAAAATAGTGAACCGTATTTACGTTGCTATTCCACATGCCAGATTCTATGTCATTAAAGTGATTGTAAAAACAACAGGTGCAGAGCGGTAGCCGCAATACCTGAATTTCCTGTGCACCTGTATAAGGTGACTTATTTGCAAAATTACAATTTTTGAATTTCTGTTGTCCATCAAAAATTACGTCTGCTCTGGAAAGGTTGCATGCTTTGTAAAGAGATGCGGCATGCAGCACATTTGAAGTGCACACCGTACACCTTGCGCCTGCGCCGTTGCCCAAAATTCATTCCGCATGCATTAGAGAAGAATGGGCTGCTAGTTTGCTTGAACGAAAAATGTAAGCACTTAGATGAACAATCGTTTCAGCTTAATAACTAATAACGCTGATAATATTAAATACAAAAAAACTCTCAGTTTCGTGCATTGTTGAATTCGATTCATTCTGGTCTGGTCCTGGACTGGGAAGTCAAAAAGTTCATTGCACTTATGAGCAGATCTCTTGTTCTCTAATATGCACAACACAATAGAGAGATGAGGACGAGGAGGGTGTTGTTTCGTTCATGGGTTTTACGTTACGAGTTACGAGTAGTTATTATGAAAAGAACCATTGTTGCACGGACACAGACTTACTGCTTACATGCACTCATACTCATACACGAGAACGCTGTCTTTAGTCCTGTGCGAAATCTTGAGAGCTGAATGACATTCCATTCAATTAAAGCTTTATGTATGTAGTGTGTCTCTGTTGTATTTGTACATCAAAATATTTGCAAAAACGAAGCTCTAAATCTTGAAATTTTGACTTTTCAATTTTCAATGATATTTATACGTTGGAAATTCGAAATCCTCGCTTCGAGTTAAAAAAAATTATGTAACTAGAGGATTTTTAATTTGAAAAACAAAACATGATGAACACTTTTTAGCGCCACCTGTAAAATGAAACATTTCGCATTCGAATTGCATTCGACATGGCAAATGGCATTACAACGAGAAACTACATACTTCACCATAATTTTTTTTGCAGTATCAAAAGTCTGATAATTCGTAAAATTGCAGGCCGTCTGTCGTCTGTTACAAATTTCTGATTTAAATCCTTATTCGTGAAGAGTATTGTACTGTTATAATCGACCTTCTCATTTCCCATTGTGTTGGTCTCAGTTTAAGTACTCTGAATGAGTCTAATTACTTGGCCTGTTTCACCTTTGGGTGACTTGTAGGATTTCCTAATCATATGATTGCCAGGATGAGCCCAAGCAGATTGTTTTATGGCTTCATCACATGTTTAGCCAATCAAAAATCTGGATTTTAGTCTTTGCACGAATGCAATGTTGCGGAAACGTTAATCCAACTCAATGTTATTCGTGTTTTGGTCTTGTCGATTCTTGGATACGGTTCACATCCAAATTCTACGTTGTTTCAATTATTTGTTTTCAATTGTTTCAAGTTAAGCTGAATTCGCAACCAGTGCTTGACATGCATCAGACCGAGTCCGACAGTCAGTAATCTAGTAGGTGCTGATCAGACTGATGTGCCGGTTGCCGCACTTGCCATAATTCTATGCTGAGGTTGGGCATTTGAAAGGATGAACATTAAATAAGACAAGTTTTGAGACAGCCGGTTCAAATGATTAAAGATTAAACTTGATGTGGTTTGATGTAAATGTTTTTTGCATTATTGTTATTATTGCATTGTTCTCTTGTGATTTTTTTCATTTTGCCATTGCGAACTGTCAAGTTCAAAAAGGTCATTCCTTTCCATTAGAAGAGTGGGAAGGAGATTGAAGGCAACGTGTAGCGTGTCTATAACTTTATTTCATGTTATTTTATTACTGTGCATTACATTAAGTTCAGCGAGCACGCAGCATTCCTGCACATCATATTCCCACCCACGATTCTCTTATTTCGTTCATGCTTCATTTTATTGATGTGGAAGTGCAGACACATAAATTACTTAGACTGTAAACGAAGGGGGAAGTTTTTTGGTGTTTAATTATAACAGAATTTGTGATGGAATTTATGTGTGAGGTCGCTTGCGAATGGGGAGTGTGAAATTAAACATTTATTATACTTTATGGCATCGCAGGCAATAAATCCGGATTTGTACGCCTTTAACTTTTTTAGCAGTTTTAATTTTTCGCCAACAGATTATAAATTACTTCGGATCGTCGACTTTTCCGGAATTCGACTGCTTAGATTGGTACATGTTGGGAAAGTTGAGAATTTGACGCTTATTGCTATTGCTAGCCTAGCATCGTGCACGGTTGATTGGCCAAGGTTGATCAGGGTAATAAATTAGTGAGAGATGCAATTTCTTAATTTGCCTGTGATTTTATTCGGTTGTGGTTTAAATTTAAATCACATGCACAAGATAAGTGATAAGTGATTTTGTTACTTAGATCACAGAACATACAATATATGGCTACGAGCTACGATAAATGTGATTCAAGTTCAAGGTTAGCAAGATGATAAACGCCTAATTCGATTCGCCACAGTTCAAGGTTTCCAAAATGGTATCAGTCAGCATTCTGGGTGCTACTGTTTGGAAATTAATCTGAACTACGACGTCGTAGATACATAAATAAATGGTGGGTTCAGAATTACTGTTTCTTCTTAAATGTCTCATGTCACCGGAAGTCACGCGGCTTTAAATTCAGTAATTAATGTTGAATTTTTCACAGAAACTTGAGGACTTACATGATTTTCAGTTTTCCTTCGTTTTTTAAAAAATTCAGAAAATCACATATTTTACAACAAGTTACGTTTTAATTTATAATTAAAATTTGTAAATATAAAATTCCGCATACCAGTACCATGATATACCATGTTAAGCCAATGTGCTTTGGAATTTGAACTTGGAGACTCACCGGTAGTATCATATGCATATGTGATACTACTAAGACAATATTTGCCATTTGTCATTTGCTTGAATATGAAAGGAAGCGTACCAGACTCACTAATTAGCAATTAGCAGGACTATGAAGTTGGAGCACAAAGTTTGCATAACGTGTAGCGTGTGCACTCCATAATTCTTATGTAAATGCCTGGGTTAATTTTATTTTGCATAAGTTTTGCTGTATGAAACCCTTGGAAAATGATCATTCCGTCTCGTTTACAAAATGTGTTTCCCAAGCCTAAAATCTGGAATCCCTGATGCGACACCTGCATGAGTGCAAACTTCCGTTTCCGCTCGAACCCTACTCATGCGTTGAAACTTGAAACGGAACGGACATGGACAGTCGGCTTGACACCATTAGAATTCTGTCATTTGGTTCTAGTATTGAGTTCACCATTAGCTATTATTCCGTTTTAGGAGCTATCATTTTATCGTAGCCCAGCAGCTCATGTCCTGATCAAATTTAGTGGAGCTTCGTTTCGTCGTTGCACTGACCCTAGGAAATGTGTTGAAACGAGCATGGCTAAATGACTAATTTGCTTGAAATTAGTGCATCCAATTTCCCGTTATAATTCAAGAAAATTAATCTAATTCTGTAATTTATTCAACGCCTGCCTGGTGCTATCGTCTGGGTTCAGGTGTAGGCCATGCACTAAAAGTCTAATTTATAGAATGGACTAACTGTTTCTGAATTCTGAACCATATCTGGTTCACACACTAGCGAAGCATCGCGGATCATCAAACACATGCACCAATGCAATGCAGTTTTTATTATTTGGGCGGAATTCGGGCATAAATCAATCAATTAAAGCCATTAAAACATTTACTGCATCCTGTATTCAGCCTACTTTGACAGTGCATAATTGTTTAAATAAGTTTTGTTGACTATTTAAAAACCATTGAATTGACATTAGTCGTTGTCGTTGCGTCGTTTACACTTTTCGTCGTAGAAATATACGAGTTTCGATCTTGAACCTCCTAAGCACGTTAAGGTCGTTTGTGTCTGTGGATTGGATATGCCAAGCAAGCACCGAGCACCTTGTCGCTTGAATGTATGGTGAATGGTGAATAGGACACATAGTGAACAGTGCAATGACAGATGTAGCACTTTGAGTTAGCAATGTATTCCTTCAGCAGAAGGTGACAAGTGACAAATGATGTGGAAAATGTTTATGACTAATGGCATCCATCAAGGAGGAAACTTCCGGTACGCAATACGCAACTTTGATAGCGAGTAATTAGTGAATTCAATATTTGGGGCCTTGAGAGGTTTTCTTATGTGGTAGTTGTTGGTGCTACTGTTTGGCTTATGTTATGATGCATTTATGTGTCGTATTCTTTTGTATTGAGCCCTTAAGTAAATTCTTAAAACCGGATTTTTAAAAAATCAGTGAACCTGAATTCACCCAAAGGCTTATGGCTTCTGCATCCAAGTAAAAATTAGTTAAATTCCGTCAGATGATAAAGAACAATTAGCTCTTGGCACTTTGAATTAGGAACAGAAGAGAACAGATCTCCGTAGTTAAGTGTAATTACCTTCTTGCACTAAGTATTTGGGATTCATAAATAATGTCGGGAAATCTGTAATCCGTCAGCAAGCCGAATTGCTCGAGGCAGCTCTGTGTAACCGGATTCATGATATGTTACAAGGAAACTAGGAATAAGCCTAATGAATGAAATTAGTAATAATAGGTAGTCCGCCTAGTCGGCCTAAAACATGCAGATGCAGAGAATTACCAAAAACGGTAATTTACAATTTTGTAAATATTTTGCATGCATCCTTTATGGTTTTCAAGATTTCGGATTTGACCGCAACGCATTGTTGGTATTGTTTTGTTTGATGAGCCGAGAGCTCATGGTGGCTTGTTAATCCGCAGATTACTTCAAAAATTGCAAGCAATTTACTGTACAGAATTCGTAGTTTTGTTTAAATGTTGAATTCGTGGTGAGTAGCTCAAGTAAAACAGTTGTTTTGCGATGCGTTCACGTTGGAATTAGAAGGTTTTAAGGTTTTTGAGTGAAGGTGGCAAACCAGACCATGAGAGTAATTTGAGGGAAACATGAAAATAAATATTTGGGTTAAATCAGTTAAGGTTTCTGTTTGTGTACAGAGCCCGTCTATTGTCTTTCGTCTTTTGTGGACCAGTTCATGGTTTGGCATTTTACCTCAAAGTTTACTTTGGCTTTTCTTCCCAATTGTCTCAGGATTTGTTTTTAGGTGTAAAACTCTCTTTTTATGACTTGGTGGGTTTTGAACGTCAGGACGTGGAAAAGTAAGTAAATAGGCGAAAAGGAGTTAACTTTAACGTTTAACGTTAACAATGGGAATAGCTGTCGTTTTGACAGTTAGACACTCGGATTGTTTTCCTTGTGTTCACTTCTTCTCCAAACAACTTGCATCTCGCATCTCGCCATTTAAGAGATAAACGGCGGTTTTGAGACTTCCTGTTAATAGGCCGTTCAGGCTATTAACTCCCCAAACTCCTCGTTTTTCGTGACTCGAATCGGAATTTAGCTGGACCCACGAAGCTTGGTAGCCAAAGAATGTGCGGGGAAGCTTGTTTGATTAAAAAAATGTCTCATATATTAAACCACGTGAACAAATTTAAGCTTTGAAGTTTAAATACTATTCTTCAACGATTTGCAATTTAACCATGCGTTGCGTGTGTGAGTTCCATCGACAACAAAAGATTATTTCTGTTATCAATGGGCTGTGTTTTAATTTTAATCAATAATTATTAGCCTAATGTGAGTGTCTAAGCCAAGTCTATAAAATAGGACAAAGTTATTCGATCAATTATGAGAAACAGCATTTTAAAACCGGGAAAGAATAAAGCCAAAAAATATTTGAATTTAAAAAAAATAGCACATAGCGTTTAGCATTTTTTTAGCATACATATTCCTGAATTCTTTAGGCGTATAAATTCTTCAATGATGAATGAAAAAAAAATGAAAATGCATTTGCTTTGCCTTTAACAAGCTTAACCCCAAAATCCCAACAATGAGTGGCATATGCTGTATGCTTGTCATTTTTGCTAATTCCTTGCAATTTCCATTTGCAACTTGCATGAAGCATGTACTTACTTATTTTTTCCAAAACAAAGTCCGTCTGGTCGAAGTCTTAACTAAATCCCATTTCCCATTGTTTATCATTGAGCACAACACCTCGTTGACTAGGAATTAGCTGAGAGTTGACAATGGGGAAGACAGGCCACTTGTCCCATTTCTTTCCGTCCAAGTGGCTCGAGCAGGAAAACCGCAAACTGCATCTTCTGCCTAAAAAGTCCGCATCTTCTCTGCTACGACCACGTTCCACTTTGCTTTCTTTGAACTCAGCTGCAGTGCAGTCATTTTATGATTGTTTTCACCAAATACGCAGACACAACACTTCCCAATAATTAAGCCATTCACCTACTTTGGCCCAACATTCATTCTGCCTTCATGTTGCTCATTCGGAATTGATACTTTTAAATAATTCGGACCAAAATAATGGAGAGTGCCGTGGCGTAATTGTGTCCCATTCTCTCATTGGCCTTAATGACACTGCAGATTCCTCTAATTAAGTACAACAAATGACAAAGGCAAGCATACAACTTGTATTCATGTTTCATGTCCATAAGGGCCTGGTCTGGTCAACCATGTTTGTTGCAAGGTGCAAGCTTGGGCTTTAGTTAACTGTTTTTTAGGATCCTATCTTAAAGCTTTTTAAACTAAAACTTTCGAAATGGTCCTCAAAAATCTGTAGAATGCAAGCACTAACCCTAAAACCAAGACCAAGTATCCAATTTCAATTGAAGAGAAAATGAGTACCATGTTAATCAGGTGACAATTCAGATCCCAGTGGGATTCGTGAACTAAATCTGAATAGAATTGTTAATTACGGCTTGCCGCATGATTAATTACTCAATCCGAGCCTTTGGCCTTCCTTTCCAAAGGGCGGCGGTTGAATGTTGAAGTTTGAGCGGAAGCTGTGCTCGTGATTCAATGTAATAATACTTCATTTACTTTATAATTACAGTTGTTCTGACGTTGACATGAAGAGCTTCCTTTAATTCACTCAGACTGTCACCCAGACGCAGAAGCTCAACATAACAACCCCAAAATGGATCATACCCACGGACGAACGGGTGAAAGTCTTCTGCAATTAGAAATTCAAAAAGTTCAGCAAACTTTTGCCATGTCAGCTAACGACGAGCCAGAAGAATTTGAAGACATTCAGTTCTTTCATCGTCTTCCGCCTCAGCTAAATTCCTTCAGATCCAGTGGTGGCTCTGATGTTGTGCGTGGAAGCTTCCTCAATTCAGCGGAGGGAGGAGAAATGGATTCAAATGATGCGTCGGTAAGTTGAGCGGGAATTTTTGATTTCTTCAAATTTTTTTGACAAGGGTCGTTTCACTAGTTTCCTCGGCTTTCAAAACTTTTGTATTTTAGAACTGGTGAATGAATGAACATCTCAAAATCTCATTTTGTTATCGTTTCTCGTTTTCCAAAATTCAAATTGTTTCTAAAATGTTGGTAGTTGATGTTTCGTTAGCTCAGAACCACTGAAAAGTTATGGGAACTGGAGTGGGACTCGAACCCACATCCTCAGCATTCCGGGCTGATGCCTTACCATTAGGCTATCCAGCTCAACT
>JAQFYU010002677.1:0-11394 GCA_034694905.1 Ceratophysella granulata
CACGGCCGGCTAATTTTGGCCCTGCCCATTATGCAAAATGCCGGAAAGCAGGACTCCTTGAAGCAATCACCCCTTAACGCTTTAAATCAAAAATACACCGCGTAAAATTCAACTTAGTGCTTCGAACTCTGGATGCCTTCCAGTTTATTGATGCTATTTCTAGCTGGATCCTCATAAAACTAGCTCTGAATTATCTTCTTTATATGAGTACCGGGTTTTTCTCTTCTCAATTTTGTTGAAATAACGTGTTCCCATAAATATTTTAAATATTAACAATTTTGGAAAAAAGTAGTGAAATTTGGGATTCTAACATGTCCATGGAATCCCCGTATCCCGTCCCCGTGGAGTATTACAATATTGAAATAGGAATTCCTTGGCATTTAAATCCGAAAATACACCGCAAACTACTCGGGCATTTAAGGCTCAGTGTGCCCTGCAGTGCACCGCAGCTATTTCATATTTGAATCTTAATTAAACTATCTGTGAATATCCTTCCATGTAGGCCCTCAGGGTTTCTGTTATTTCTTAGAAGCCTGTCACATTTTTAAAAGTATTTTGTATTTTGTATTTTGAAAATACGTATTTTGTTGTCAAAAAATGTATTTAAAATACTGTATTTTTGTATTTTATATTTTGGCAACCAAAAGTATTTTGTATTTTGTAGTGTATTTTCAATTATTCAAATTTTCAATAAAATACAAGTATTTGAAAATACATTTCCATGTATTTTGCCCAGCTCTGATATGATCATATGATCTACCAGTGTAAATTCCGCTATTAAATTGTAAAAAGCAACAATTAAACTCGTTAATGTGACAATTTATAAAAAATCTTGAAATATAATCCTATGAAATTGTTTCCAGGAGCTCGGACACTCTACCGTCACCTGCCCAAGAGCGTTGGACTCCGACGAATAACTTTGCACAAGTCAGCTGCGGTTCGCGGTGACAAGCTGTACCTGCTACTCTGTGAGTGTGCCAATTTTTTGGAAAATGTGAATTCTGCAGCTCAGCTTCTTCCCGCCTTACGAGCTCGTTTATGTGGCTATACGGGGATTTATCGAGTAGCTGCGGCTTTTTAGCAGTACTCCACCACTCGTCAAAACCGGACAGTTGCCTGTTCGGAACAAGAGAGTGTCAACCGCATCAGCACCCTCGACCTCAATAGCAACAACACAATCCCAAAAGCTAGGTACTATGTTCAAGTCCAGCAACGCCAGGCAGAAGGTTCCAAGGTATTTCAATTTGGGAGCCCGTTGACTGTCCGACGTAATCCCATTACTCACTCGGCATGTACCAAACATGCTGGGGTCCACTGGATGAAGCGGACAGGACATTCAATGTAGGACAAACCGAAATCTAGTGAATATTAGTAGAATGTTATATTATTACTGTTATTTATTGATTGTCCTTGATGTTCAATGTTCAATGTTCAATGCTGGGTCAGGAGCCTGTTGTATTCTCAAAAGGAACTTGTTACGGCCGCAGCTCGTGTTAAATTTTGGTTTTAAACGGAAGTGTGTCACCCTCGAGGGGTCACTGCGATGTTACTTCTACATCTGAATATTCTGTTTTAGTGAACATGGTTCCGTATGACCAGTGTTCAAGGCTAGGGTTAGAGCATCAGTGTGATCATCACTATTTGTAACTATATAACTACTATTACTGTCAAATGAAACGTGGATTCTGGGATAAGGACCTCAACTGCTAGACTATGAGAATCCAAAATCGAGGATTGGAGCAATAACGGGGAACCTGGTTTAGCTTGTGGAGAGTGATACGTCAAAGAAGAGACGCTATAATGTGTATGATAAATGTTGGAATTCAAAAAAAATACTTCTCATCAATAGTGACCTGTCTATTTAAGTTTATTGTAGAACTACTCACAGCGAGCAAATTCGTGGTGGACCCCAATTTGCCCAATAGAACTGTATTGATCCATGAAGTGGCAACAATTGCCCCAACACGTTTTACGAGTGTTCGAAGTGACAGAATATTATTCGCTCGAATCGCAAATTATCGCATCGTTATTGAAGTTTTCATTTTTTGAGAATTAGTTTGACGCTTTGCATATAAGCATATCAACTTTTGTTAGCTTACGGTACAGGTACACCTCCAGTTCGTCATATGAACGAATATAGAACAAGGTCTAATCTGCAGAGTGACCTTGCACATTAATTTAGGGTGTTCCTGACAAGAGAAACTACTTTAATTTGGTCAATTGGTCGTTGTATCGCTGAAAAACTCGCTGTGAGAAGTGTTACGCCAGGGCTAGAGCTTAGCTGGTAGCTGGACTGACTAGAGTCAATGAGCAGGTCGAATTCAAATATCCTAATCCGGTCTGGGAAAGCAATGCAAATTGTGAAAAGAAATATCAAACGGATTATTAATACTCGAATAAAGATTTTCGGGTTCTTCACAGGGAGCAGCCTACAAATCGACTTAATGCCAAACAGAAGTTTAATCTAAAGAAAAAAAACACCGGCAAGTCCTGTTAAAATGTTGCAAACAGTTGTTGTTGAATTCGCGTTAAAATATAAATCGCTAGAAGTATATACTCTTATCATAGGCGTAGAAGATGTCATAGAATTTAAGTTAAGTATGAGGATCGATGTTCCACGGTAGGTATCACAGGAATATAGTACTTAACTTAAAACTACATAAACCGAATGTACTAGAAAAAGAAATATGGAAAGGTTAAAATGTTTTGGTGTAAAATACAGATCATACACTAATCAATTATTGAGTTTCAGCTGCCTGCCAAGCCAATCCGCCTCCTGTTTCATTTGAAGTTTCAACTCAAATACTCACAGACACGAACCGAAACTTTCAGTTGAACAAGAACAACTAAAATCTTAATGGGAAATGCGTATTTCTACTCTTAATTCCACAACCCACATGTGAAGCAAGAGAAACTTAACATATCTGCCTGAAACAGATGTTCATTACAATTACACTACCACTAATGAATAATAAAGAAAGCTACGTGTGTTTTAAGTTGGTATACCTTGTACTTTATTCACTCCAAATTTTCAGTAGAGCCCCAATTCGAGTAATATCAATTTGTTTTTGTGAATAGCTAAGAACACTCAGTTTAAGACAGCATTTTTGAAATACAAAGATGGAAAGCTTAACGGCATTTAATTTATACTCGAAAGGCAAACTTCTGGAAAACAATTGAACTAAAGAGAGAAGACTGCAGGGAAATCAGCGCGTTCGCTACACCAAGAGATTTTCAAAGGAGTTATGTCGGCCGTCGAAACAATAATTTCCGGAACGGCAGTATCTTTACCTCCGATAATAAATCCAAGCGTTGAGGCGAACATTCTCAAGTAGTGTCTTTCCGAGTTACAGTGTCCCAACAGAATCAAGGACATTCCCTGCTGGGTACAATCCAAGATCTGGTGATGACTCATTTCCCCGGTTATAATTAAGTCAGCAACACGCTTTCCTCCAAAAAAGGATCCCCCAGACCCGACACACACTGCAATTGTGCTGATCGGAGCTGTAGAGGCAAGACGAAAAATTTACATAAGGCAACGGAACTGCTGTGCGGTATCGGCGACTACTACAATAGAAATATGTAGATTCAATACTTACAACCGGCATCAGACACGTGTGAATCTTTCAAATCTAACCCCATCTGAACATGGTAAACCACTTCCTTTAATTTCAATGGGCTTTTCAAATGAATTATACGCCCGGAGCCAGGAACAAGCCATATGGATGGATCAGGGTACTTGACCCTAAAGGGATAACAAAATACTAGCGAACATAAATATTGTTCGCAAGGTTCTGCTATGATCGGTAATAAAATATACTTACCCTGTAAATGACGGGAAAGCTTCCATAACAATTCCTGGGAACTCAGCAGCCGTTCCTTTTAGACTTGGATTGATGCAAATTCCTGTCAGAGTTACAGCATAATCTGTTGTCGTGTTGTTTCTGGGCTTGCCAAGATATCCATAGTTCTTCTCAAACTTGAAGCAAAAGTCCTCATTCTCGGAGGCAATCAAGTTCTTACATATATTTCCAACTTCATGGGGTACTGTCGATGTAACAAAAGTTGCACCAAGTAGTGACCCATCATGCTTTTCCTTCCCAATCGGATTGAATGCTTCCACTTTTTCCAGGAGTTGATTGAACTCGCCTGGCTCAGGGTTGTCTTATGGAGTCACACAAAATGTAATGATTAGAACTTGTTCCATTCGTCTATGTAGTACTTAAACAATACAACAAATGTTTGTCAAGCCCTACCAAACAACTCGACGAAGGCATCGTTAATCCCGCCTGGAATTGCGTCGAGAGCTGTATGCGGAGAATAAATGGAGATACCGTTTGTGATGCATTGAATCAGTATTTCCTGCTGCAAGTTTAAATTAAATCGAAAATTAAACATTGTAAATATGAAGATTAAGAATTGTATATTTTCCATACTTATACTTACCTTCCAATTGTCAAAAGTCAACGACTTGAAAGCCTGGAATATTGGTGGGTGGTAGGCTATAATGAGATCAATCGACTTCTGAATTGCTTCCTCCATGACCGGCAACGTGAGATCATTACAAATGAGAATTTTCTTGACGAGTTTCTCGTCCTTTCGAGATGACTCAACTAGCAGACCAACATTGTCCCATTTTTCGGCAAAAACACTTGGCTTGAGGTACCATTTGAGAGCCTTTACTATATATCCAAGCGTCGGAGGTGTTTTTGTGTTCATTGTGTTCTTGTAAGGAACGGAGCACTACAAAGATAATAGAACAAACTGAATTTTAGATCTATCACAAAGTTAGTTTGCATTTGCACTCACTCAGAACCCAGATATTTCCAACAGCTGCAGCTACTATGCTATAAGTACTCTATTGCCTACCTAAAGCTATTGACCATACAAGCGTTGTCATGCTTCCATTCAGCGTTCAATGAGTTTATGAACCAGAATATGAACATACCGTATGTCTAACAAGAGTACTCAGAAGCGCAATCGTCTTATTCATAACCAATTCTTCACTGGACCCTCACAAAACTGTGAAATAGGAAATACCCACTGAAGTTAGGAAGTAAGGACGAGGAGGATACAACATACCAAAGAACAATCACTAATGTGTAATGAAATGACAAATGATTAATGAATGAGTTAGCTAACCTAGAATGAGTGACTGACACGTGCCAAGCAAAGGAAAACAGAGACATAATGGGAGCAACTAGGGAACGAGAAGCCAAGGTCAAAGGTGCAAGTTTGACAGCTGGTGAATTTCAAATTGCAACCCAAGAACAATGATCTATGTTGTATGTATTCAAAAAATTACTTGCACTCACCTCGTTGCTCGTCCTCGACTGGTTACGTGTACCCACTCGTACGAATTAATGTAAAATGTAATTACATATAATGTAATCCTACGTCCTAGTGTGGCTTGTGGCTTGATGGGCCGCGTCCTCTTGTTCCCTTTTCTGTTGTCTGTTTTACTACAATTCGCCCTTTTACCCTCACTCGCTCGTTGCCCGTGTCCGTTGTTTTTGTGTTAACCTGTGTGCCGATTGCCGATGACGGGTGTTGACCGAACTGCAACTCCGCTGGACCCGCACGATGACAGAGGATGAGAAGGTCAACCACAATAATGGACGGGCACAACGTGACGGCGGACGTAACGCAATGGCGAGTGAAGCGTGGAGCTGAACAGGTGACAGAAGAAAAAATCCTCGGCCTAGTAGAGTTTGAAATTCGCAAATCAAAATCATACAGTATTGAGCGAACGTAACTTACCAAATAGTCACAGCCTTCCAATGCTAGCGTTGATAGTTATTTCATCCGGCATGTGAAACTCGGAATTTTCTCCATACTTAGTTCATGACCGTTTCAAACAAATATGCCTATTTTATATTATGTAGAAATGTATGTTTGAATTACCAAAAATGCGGTAAGTGGACATACTCAAGATGCTGAGGCCAAATACAAATAAAGCAATTTACTATGTAGTAACCGTGGAGCACAAGACGGCAGCAGTATACATTTTGTTCAGTACTTTAACTCTATGTAGTAACTACCTAGCAAATTAAAAACTTACAGAAACTTTAGCGAAACATGAAAAGTTGTTTGAAGCTCTTGAGTTTGAAAAATTTCGGCACGCATACTTTAAAAGTATCTCAATAGTGAATGTTCTCTTTACACGGGAAAAGCGAATTTACAATTATTTGTAGCATTCTTAGTGAGATATTGCATTGCATTACTTAAAGAATCAAAAATAAACGGGTGTTTTCAGGTACCAGTAAAAAAATCATTAATGAAAGGGATGAAATTAATTTTAATATTGTATTGATCAACTAGAAATCTTGAATTCCAGTTGACTTTATGCATCGAACATTGCTTTTTTAAAGAGGTTTTTTAATAATTAATGTGATGAAATGAATCACTTGATTTTTTAAGTTAATCATAAATATTGCAAGACGGAGTTAAGAATTAATATATAGATACTTTTCAATCATAGCTTTAGAATTGCCGATTAAATGCAAAAAGAGTGAAAGTTTTACTCATGTTTCACAAGAGGAGAAATTGTGAGAATCAAATAAATGGAAAAGGTCTCATTATATTAGTCAATTGGTTTATTGTACTAAAGTATTCATACTGAGTATATTGACTTCATAAATGCATTGTTCTTAATCTCAACTTGTAAAATAAATCTGTGAGTTGGAAACCAAGTGATTGGCTATAGGTTGAATAGTTGTGAAAAATGGAAATGCAATAGTTTTCATTTTTTGCACAATTATATAATGATATTCTGGTTTAATTGTAATTTTTTGGTAAATTCGTTGCCGATCTGTGATCGCAGAGAAGGAGAAAGTCTATGTCTATGCATGTTCATGTACATAGAATTTCTCTACAAAAAATCATTTTCCTCTCATCTCGGTCGTCGTCCAGCCGCGTGGAGTGGTTCTTTTCTTGGTTTGTTTGGTGTTTGGTTCCGTATCATTGGATTTCAGACTCAGACTGACGAGGAGACGAGACGACTGACGACTACTGCTGCTGCTGCTGGTGCTCAAAATCTAAAAGTGAGGTGTACTTGAGCTTAGATTCTTCAAGTTATCAGTAGTTGGCCTTATCAGCAATTAGTTGAACGGAAGGGGAAGAACGTAAGTGGACGAGAGATAAGGACTCTTCTCTTGATTACAGTATTACTAATTCTTAATTTGCATGATACAGCATTGAGATGAGACCTAGGCCAAACATATCATATCATACCATATAAGCGTGATACATACATGGTCTTTAAAAATTAAACCTCTTCTGGATTTGTATTTTTTAACTGGCAGCGGATACTAGAGCGACCGTCAAGATCATTAGACACGAGTGAAGCCGCTACTGTTGACTGTCTGTATGAGCTGGGGCTGTGTCATCCTACGTCCTACCACCGCACCACCACCCTCTACTGACTTCCCTGCCATCTGCCTCTGGGTCTCTGGAACGTCCCAGACTTCATAATCTGCCATGAAAATGGAAACAGAACTGTGTGTGATCTCACTCAATTGTTGGTAAGTTGAATTACACTTCTATTCAAACTCATTCAGTAATTAAGGTCTAATTGGTTCACAATGAGTGTTACTTGTCACTCCACACTCTATAAAGCAGGATACATACATGGACCACTTACCCAAGTCACAAATGGTCCTAATTCTATTCTAAGTCAATTATGCGTATGTTAAGTAACATGGGTAAAATATAATTGTCACGAGCTGAACTTTGTCACTTATGACTTAGGTTTTAAGAATGTTGTGTGCTGGAATTGATGATTCGCACTGATAATAGATGATGTAAATAAAATATAAAACTTAGGGCATGTTGAGTTTCTGCAACATACAACACACAAGTATGTACTTTAAGTATTAACTATTGCTTTGCTACATGTGAATGCAAGGTCAAGATTTGATTATAAGCGGTCCTTACGTCCTGAACACGGCTATATTTTGCGATGATATGTTATGCAACAATACTTTAAAATATGCTGAATGCTGAAGTACAAGGTAAATATGCTATGTGTTACCTGCTAGTTCATAGTTACACTTGCATTGTTAGAAGTAAAATCATGAAGTTTAAAGTCGCCTTTGTTTGAGGCATATGGCATATGGCTAGTAATTGTCTACTTATTCAACAAATTGTCTGTTATGGGAAGCTGCTAGATTCAATCATTCATTGCTGAGAAAGAATAAGCCTTATATCAGGATGTACATCAAACTTATTACCAGTTCCTGAGTTATAGACACGTTTATAGAGACATTTATACGTTTATAGACACGATTTATAGATTTATAGATACGTTAAACGTTAATACTCTGGATATAACGCAGAATTCAAGATATAGGAAAGGAATTTCACATATCGTTTTGTTTTTATACACTGTGCTCAGTTTACTATGTATAATGGGTATTGCTTTATAATCCACAGGGGGATTGCGGGAGTTTCTAAGGATCGCGTTCCACGCATGAAAGCAATCGCGACCGAACTGGCTACTGGTAAATATGATTTCGCATTTCTGCAAGAGGTTTGGACGACTGATGATTACGAGCGGATTAAAGCAAAGACTCGGCAGGCTTTGCCATTTTCACACTACTTCTATAGGTACTACTACTACTACCTAACAAAGGATTCAAATATTTCCAGTTTTGTTTGAAGACTATATGTTCTATATATGTTATTTTAGTGGAGTTATTGGCGCTGGGATCTGTATATTCTCCCGTTCACCGATCACGGCTGCCTTCTTCCACCAGTGGGCTGTGAATGGTTACGTTCATAAGGTTTGTCTTTTAACTTCAACTGTTCAACTTTTTGTCGACGTAATTTTGAAAATATCTGTCATAAAGTTGGATGTGTACACTAATTCTATCTCTCTTTATGCTGCTTTTAGATTCAGCACGGGGATTGGTTTGGTGGGAAGGGGATTGGCATGGTCCAAGTTCTTCACAAAGGGTTGAACTTCAATTTGTATACCACCCACGTAGGATTCCTGATTTACTATAGCTATCGATATCGATACTATTGAAATGGATCAACTTTCAATACCAATAATATTGATTTGAATTTGATGTTACAGCTTCATGCTGAATATGACCGTGTGAACGACGAATACTTGGCTCACCGAGTTACTCAAGCATTTGATACAGCTCAATTCATCACTCTGACCTCGCAGCAAGCCGATGTTGTGATTGTGGGAGGTGATTTGAATACGGAACCTGGGGACCTTGCATACCGAGTAATTGTTCACACTGCGGAGTTGCGTGATGCCTTCTTTGAACGGAGCACAACTGGATCGGTAACTCTAATTCCGATTTCATCATTTTTCTTTCATCCAAGTTGATGTGAGTTGCATAACATTATATAATTTCAATACTTTAGGGAGAAATCTACACATGTGATACGCCTGGTAATTCGTACACATCGTCTCGAGCTCTCAGGTCAAATCCATTTGGTAAACGAATTGACTATGTGATATATAAAACTGGAGACAGTGTCGAGGTAATAGTGTACTCGTTATTAAAAATTGAAGTTTAATTGTGTAACGTGTAGCACAAGCCTAATTTGTTCTCAGATCACAACTCTAAGCTGTACCACTCCTTTGCCAAAACTAGTTCCTGCTGAAGACTTCAGCTACTCTGATCACGAAGCCGTTGTGGCCAAATTAAAAATCCTGAAGTCTGAAACAGGTGAATATGTCGTAATTGTTCATCAGTCAAGTACTTCACTACAGTTGTGTATTGTATTTTTGAACTACATGAACTGAATGTAATTTTAGTTACTCCATATCGGTGTCCGGATGGTTCGAAGCGTGAGGCTTTGGAAGAATCCGTGGAAATCTGTTCTCAAGCCTTGGATAATTTGAAGACTTCTAAAAAGATTTACTATGCCTTTGGACTTCTTTGTTTCATTCTGCTTGTGGCTTCTATTGCTTTGGAATTCAAGGACTACCTTGGATATGTGCTCGGATTTGCAAGAGTTATGCTGTTGATCTTTATATTCTTCAGTATTTTCATGAGTAAGTGAATCTTACAAGTGAAAAAAGCAGTGCCCTGTTCCTGTCTGTAGAGTCTACTAACTAATATATTTTGTCTTTGTTCAGGTGTTATTTGGAACCGAATGGAAGTTCATGGAATTTTGGCAGGGAAGCTTGCCATGGAATTGGAGCTTGAGAAGCCACCAAACGGCGTTCCGGGCTATGACCCTGCTACTGATGATCGTTGGCTCAAATTGCAACAGGCTAACAATGCACCCCCACACATTCTGATGCCAAAATTCGAATAACTTAAAAATCACGAGCTACAAAGATGTCTTCTTGATAATTTCAAATTCTGCTCAAACAATCATCGAAAAAAATTTTTAAAGAAGAAGCAGGTAAGTCTCCTAATAGTCGTGGGTGAAAGTAAGCAATTGTGCTTTAAATAATCAGGTCTCTCCTTACAATCCGCATGTGCTACAAAGATTGTCTTAAACTAACTAAATTCTATTATAAATAATATGCTTGATACTTATATACTAAAAATGAAGCTGGCGGCTAGAAGAGTTTATCCATGCTCCAGCTATGAAACAGATTTTAATCCATGCTCCTAAGAATAAAGGCTGTCGAGGAAGGTGCAGCAGACTGCTGTCGAAACGGCACGGTGATTTAACAAATAGTTGATAGTAAGATATCTATTCGTAAAATTTGGTTATGACAAAGAAAAGCCAAAAGCAGGCGTGCTTCAAGAATTATTGACGCAGTATGAAAAAGTTATCATAGTCAGTCAAGAATGTTTCTACTACCAACAAGTCTGAATGGAAATATATTGTGTACAATTTACAGGACGTGTATATCAAACTGTAAAAATCTACAGTGAACCGCATCGTTTTGTGTAATATTTTGTTGTGAAACTAGAAAAGCAACTTGTAATATATGTATTTCCGTCCGGAATATATTTGTTATACACTGCAGCAAGATTGATCTGTGTGACAGATTGTTGTAGTGACGCTATTTAGTCATTGTTGGAAGAAACTACTGTGCATTGTTGTTGAATGCTCGAAACTTAGTTTAGCAGCAGAGACACGAATGAATCATTGCTGCTTGAGACTCCAACAAAATAACCTAACCTATAATATTCAAAGAATCAATATTTTACTATGTATACATCTATTGCAACATATATATCCTTGTTTATTCTTTCCAGAAGGAATTCCACATTATTATTATAGATACGCCTTCGTACGTCTTCTTACGAATGTTTTTAGATGATGTCACGACTTTATTTCACTTTTGCATTACTCACATTATGTTACACATTTTATAAATTAGGAGTTATTATTAGGTTTCACATACATGAAATAAAACACAGTTGTGTATTTTTGTACTTATTTGTATTTTTCGCTACTGCTAGCGCT
>JAQFYU010002678.1:0-11391 GCA_034694905.1 Ceratophysella granulata
TTCTCTAAGTTTGAATTTTTTTCTAGGTTATTGATATTTTTATAAATCCAAACAAGTTAAATTAGCCTAATTAAATAATTAGCTATAATGACTACAGGATTTTTCTAGTCGCAAACCCAACCTGCCGAATTTTCCTCCACACACAATACATCTGAACAATTACCAACAAATGCGGCATCATGCCGTTTTCGGTGGGCTTCTTCCGTGTTCCTGGTCTGGCAAATGCTCCGTGCTCTGTCATTTCCTGCTTCTTAATTCCAAAGATTTAAGATTGTCTCAGGATCAAGACTTTCCCTCAGAAAACTTTCTCCGAGGAAGAAAAACTGGATGAAAGTGTCATAAACTTATTGAGCCAACACTTGCCTTGGCTCGACATATTCTTTCACATGGCTGGAAGTCGGACTATTAACGTCCGAGTTCTTATAAGCACCATTTCTTCATACACTAAGGCTCAAGATAGAGAATAGCTCTTGAAATGAAACATTGAAGCTGTTGGAGCGTTTTAGCACGTCGACCTTCCAGAAGACAAACACAGTTTTTACACTTGTGCTACGTTGACATGATAGAATTCTTGTGACAAATGTCAGATGACTGAACTGAGAGCCATCCAAACATATCGAGGATGCAATTTTCATTAAGGCTGAGCAAATTACTAGGCAATTTAATAAAAATTCCTTATTTCAGTTACAATTTAATTGAACTACATAAATTGCAATTAAATTATAAATTACATAATTAATTCTCAATTTTTATTACTTTGGAGTTGCAAATTTCACAATTTTCAATTTAATTTAATTATTTATCACTTTCTTAATTGAAAATTGTCAACAAATAATTACTTTGCAGTTATAAAATACATAATTTCAATTAAATTTAATTTGTCGCATATTTTAATTCTAAATTGTCAACAAATAATTACTTTGAGGTTACAATTTACAAATTACACAAGTAATATTAAATTTCTAGCGGTCTAATTGCTTAATTAGAAATTGTTAGCTACCAATTACTTTGGGGTTACAAATTACACAATTCTATGAAATAATTCGATACTTATCGCTTAATTAGAAATTGCCAACAAACAATTAATTTGAAATTACTAATTACACAGTTTCAATTAATCTTCCTTCGCGACTCGTTCCTTAATAAGAAGCTATTAGCAAATATTTACTTTGCAGTTACAAAATCACGCAATTTTCAATTACATTAAATTTGTTATTACTTGCTTAATTAGAAATTGCCAACTACCAATTACCTTGGGGTTTCAAATTACAGAACAATCTATGTTAATTTTTAAACTTTACTAATTGCTTAATTTAAAATTGTCAACAACTAATTAATTTGAAATTACAAGTTACACCGTTTCAATTAAATTTCATTCGCAAATTGTTGATTAATTAAAAGTTGTCAACAAATAATTACTTTGCGGTTACAAATTACAAATTAACAAACAATTACTGTTTATAAATTACACAATTTCAAATAAATTTAAATCGTTACTAAGGGCTTAATTAGAAATTGTCAACAAACGACTACTTCGAGGCTATAATTTTCACAATTTTTACTTATTGTTTAGAAATTGTCAACTTTTGGGTTTACAAATTACATAATTTTACTAAATTACCCCAGCCATGTAAAGCTTCTAGCTACTCTTCAATTTTAGATTTCCGTATAAAAAATGTTATAATTACATGAATAGAATATTTTCAAAAATTGTTGTACATGATCCTGACAATTATTCACAAAACCCCGATTTGGCGTTGACAAAATTAAATGTAATCTAGCATGCCATGGAGATTTGACTGGAGTCTCGAGACTCTAGACGCAATACCCGATTGGGTTGCCAAATCCATTGTACTCGCTTCGCATTGTCTGGAATTTGTGAATTGTGTTCATTTTCTGGATCTGCCGAGTTCAACAGTCTATGTAGAGTAGAAGAAGATGCAAGTGGAATGAATTCAACAAGACAATAAAAACAAATATATGGCTTCATATTATGAAGCCAAAGTACTTTCACGCAGGGAATAAAAACAGTTAAATTGTTCCATATCAAAACCTCCAAAATTCATCGATCATGTGAAGTGTGCATGTGGGATTTGAATTTTGAATGGAATTTAAACGTCTTTAGAAATTATGCTCGACAAACACAGTCAAAAATTATGAATGCCAAGCCTGAGTTTATTTTTTTCAGTTCGGGCTGGGGAACAATAAAATAAGTTTTTCTTTTGAGAACCGGAACCGCACGGGGTTACACAAGGTTGATCTCGTGCTATAATGTAGTAGTGCAGTAGCTTCATAGTTGAAAGGCTCAATTCAAGTCAATGAAAAGCGATAAAAGGCGGGTTTTGGGCATAATGTAAATGACCCTCAACTCATTCGTCGGTGGCTCTGTTTTAACAAAGTAAAAAAGTGGCTATCGTTTTCCAAAACTTTCACTTTCATTCATCCTCCTCCTTTGTCGCAATTTAATTTTATGGCGTGGGACGTTTCAACATGTTGGGACTTATGGAACAACCCATTTGTAGCAATTTTTATACTATACGATCTACATATTTTTCAACTGCCCAGCTTATACTTCAAATGTGATCTACATATTTCCCCAATTTCCCAGTATATATTTCACTCCGTGAGTGATCTACATATTTCTTTCTACAACTGCACAATACATAAGTCACCAGGAATGTAATCTACTACACCTCATACTTTGAGATCTACACTAATTCTTTCTGCCACTTATCTACATGTTTATTTTTGTGACTTCGCTTCACCATGCATTTGATCTATATGTATTTTTTGTTTTGGGTTGTCATATTTTTTTGTGCAAGTGCACAGTTCGTGCTTCGCCGTGTATGGGATCTACATTTAAAACTTGAAGTTTGAGATCCGGGATACCAAATTCGATCGACAAAATAATTCAATTAAATAAGCTATGGCGTTGATCAAATGTTACCAATAATACTGGAGCATCAAGCATCAAGTCAGATGTCACGTTCTCTGCGATCTACATTTCCTATAATTTTCTCAGAAACAATTACAAATTGTATGTTTATTATTTTGCCTTGCCTTTGATTTGACTTTTTTTTACTACTGCTAATTTCAAAGAATCCTCCACGGTACTTATCTATGTTAAATAGTTTTAAATCAAATAAATATTTACTGAATTTTCAATCAGATTTGAGCGGCATCTTATGTATCGCATCATAAGTCATACTCAAAGGCGATCTACAATCCACATTATATATTATTTTTTGTAGTTTTAGAAGGCAGTTTTATTTAAATCCGCAATATGATCACATGATCGAATTGAATTGTGATCTACAAAATCCACAATTTAATAGTAAAATTTAAGCAAATATTTAAACATATTTTTATCCGGTTTGGAACAGCCGTAGGCACCTCAGTAAAAAATTATAAGATTATGATGACTTTTCTTGAGTCAAACTTTATTATTAAATCTTTTCATACTATTTTTTTTGTACTTTTTTTTTTACAGAAATGTTCGGATTACCAAGTGTCAGATAAGAAAACATATTCCACGTTTGCTCGTACGCTCCCACCTTCCTCCAAAGTTTCCAAATCCCTTGTGGCTCTTCTCAAAAAGTTTGAGTGGGACAAAATTGTGCTCGTCGTCTGTCAATGGAAGAAGGACCGATGGTATCAGAATTTGGAGGCTTTCAAGGTATGAAATTCAAGGACACGTCTAAATTATTACTCAGGAATTGCGATGTTGCTTTCTCCAGCTTCAAAATCCGTCACGCCCACGCCCATGCAAAATTTATGGAGTGAAAGGTGGAGAAAAATATATAAGTAAAACATTTATAAAAATAGGTCGGAAGGGAGGAAATAGGTCAACTCAAGATCTGTCACCACTTTGTCTCCGACGCTCCGACTTTATTCAGTGTGCCCAAATTCATGACATGATTCCCGGTTTGGTGCAAATAAATTATTTTGGTCCTGTTATGGCATTTTAGACCAAAGTTTCTGAAAAGGGTCCAGACTTGAGACTTGAAGATTTATTTGGTTGACATTAGTTTGTATTATTTAGTTGTGCCTGGAACGGAATCTGCTAAGCGGATTTGGGAGTTAGTGAAACTCTGTTTACTTGAGCTACTGGCCTATTTCTAATCAGATTTTGGAAATAAACCAAAAACTTAAAAAACTGCGACGCTAAATAAGCATAACATTGCTGTGCAGGAACTTAGGCTAAAAATTCTGTGACAAGGTCATTCAACTCGAATTTTTTAGGCTGAGGTTCAAGAGCGTAATCGAGCTTAAATGTCAACCTGTCAACAGTTCAAATATGTTTTCAGATGGAAATGAATATTAAGGGATTTGGATAGGTCTCTAAAGGCATAAAACATTATTGTCTTGTTTTGGCAGACGTGTATATACGAAGTGTCTAAAGCTATTGTAGTGCAGGGACCTATAACACAGGTATTACAGATGTATATTTATACATATAATGATTATATAGTGATGTTTTAGGTGAAATCATTACTGTATTAGGGAAAGGCTCGTACTGTATGTACTAAAAACGGTTCAAATGTTCATTAAAATATACATCCAAATGCTAATACATGCACTTAAATGCTAAAATTAGAATTAAAAATACTATAAACAAAGAAAAGCCAATATATGGGCTAAAATATGCACCAAAAAGTAACAGTAGTAGGTGCAATAAAAGTACTAAAACACTAAAATGTGAATCAAAAATTCTGTTGTGCTAAAACATTTTAATATGCTCCAAAATTGCCAATACATGTATTAAACCTTTAAAATATATGCCAAAACCAAATATACGCGCACCAAATGTAAATGCACCAAAATGTTAATAAATGTAATAAAGCACTAAAACATGCATAAACACTTCTAACTAATGTACACGAAAACATTTTAGAATGCACCAAAATGTCAATATAATATACAGTAAAACACTGAAATATGCACCAATCAAGCACTAAAAACATGCACAAGGCCCATATGTGTACTAAAATACTAAAATATGTTCCAAAAATGCCAATATAATATACCATGAACCAAAATTTGCATCAAAAACAGTTTTCATGCTGAAATTTTCACTCGAATTTCGAAAAAAGTATCTAAGGCAAGGGATATATCTCGTCGGATAAATTGCATTAACGCAACAAATTAAAAAACTGAAAAGTCGCGAAAGCTTTTAAAATTCTAAATCAAGATATTGGCAAGAACTGGAAACTTGCAAAAATTTAATTGAAAATACATCCAAAGTGTCAAAAAATTGAAAAAGAAGTTCAAACGCATGCTAAATATTTGGATAACATCAAATTATGCGTATTTAATGTATTTTAAAGCAAATTTCAAGGTTTCGTTGAAATATTTTGGAAAAAGATCGAATATCTGCTTCTATTACGCGCGGAGAAAGTCCTTGACTTGACATTGATTCAAATTCCATAAGCTCAGAGCTGTTTTAAGAAACATGAAGCCTCGTGCATGTTGACATTGGCACTTCATTGCTTTTTGTTCCAATTTGAATATTTGAGACAGTGGAATAATGCTTCTCCTTTTCTAGCCTCTTTATTCCAAAGAGAAAGTCACAAATTCTAATAACCTTCATTAAATCGCTTTCAGGTTCTGGCCAAAGTGCATGGGATCAATATCACAGCCACTTTCAGCCTTCATGACTACATTCCAGAGAAATTCAGTGAGATGGAGAAGATTGTTACAGATTCCTATGAGAAAACACGAGGTAAGAAAACACTCGTTTTTACATAGCATCTGCTTTTTCTTGCTTTCTCCAGGTTAAAAAGTGATAATGCGTGACCATCTCTCACACGCTTCTTTGAACGAGGCTACGATCAGGCCGAGCCACTGAGCTTTTACGAGTTTTTTTTTTGGCTTAGACTAGCATTTTCCAATTTAGCTTGATTTTTATTAGCTAATAGTTTCCGTGTAACCTTCTGTGAACCGGAAGACTAAACTTGATTGATTTGGAAAGTTTTCTTCCGGCCAAAACGTGCGAAAGTAGGCCAAATATAGGCCAAAGTAGGGACCCGTCAAAATAACCTGAAGAAGCAGAAGTGGTTCAATGTTTTTAGAGTGAGATCCGAATTGGGTTGGGCAAATTACATTTATTTGAAAGAAATGTAATTAAAATTAAGTATTTTTGGGAGAAAAAAAATAGTAATTGATAATTTGTAATCGAAAATTTGTAATTGAATATTGTAGTTGAGAATTCGTAATTGGGAATTTGTAGTTGACAATTTGTATTGATTTGTTATTGAGTATTTGTAGTTGAATATTTGTAATTGAGAATTGCAGTTGAGATTGAGAGTTTGTAATTGGGAATATATGGGCAAAATTTGTAGTAGACTTTGGAGATGAGAATTTTTAATGGGAATTTATAGCTGCCAATTTCTATTTTACCCTTCGGAGTTGAGAATTTATAGTTGAGAATTTGTAAATAAGAATTTATAGCTTACAATTTTTATTTTACCCTTCGTAGTTGAGAATTTGTAGTTGAGAATTTTTAATTAGGAACTTAGAGCTCGGAATTTTTACTTTACTATTTGTAATTGAGAATTTGTAGTTGAGAATTTGTAATTAGGAATTTATAGCTGCGAATTTATATTTTATTATTTGTTGTTGAGAATTTGTAGTTGAAAATTCGTAGTTGAGATGAGAATTCGTAATTTGGAATTTATAGCAAATAATTCGTATTTGACATTTGTAGTTGAGAATTCGTAATTAGGAATTTAAAACCGACAATATATATTTGACGTTTGTAGTTGACAATTTGTAGTTGAGAGTTTGCAAATGAGAATTTATAACTGACCATTTCTATTTGACAATTTTCAGTTGAAAATGTGTAATTGAAAATTTGTAGTTGACAATTTACAATTGAGAATTTAAAGCACTTACTTTGTAATTGTCAGTTTGTAATTGGTAGAATATAATTTTGAATTTAGAATTGACAGGTCGTAGTTGATGAATTGTAATTACTAATTTAATTTGCAATTGGCAATTTGTTGTTGAAAAATTGTAAATAGCAATTTGTAATTGCTAATTTAAAATTGACTTACTTTTTTTTACTA
Organism: Ceratophysella granulata; assembly: GCA_034694905.1. Lineage (NCBI taxonomy): Eukaryota > Metazoa > Arthropoda > Collembola > Poduromorpha > Hypogastruridae > Ceratophysella > Ceratophysella granulata. The sequence goes on from JAQFYU010002678.1 coordinate 7,068, forward strand.
GTATTTTAAATTTTGAGCAAATATGGACGAATTATTAAGGAATTTTTAAATTTTGTAAAATTTAGTACCTTTTGTCATTTGGATTTGTTAATAGGCTTTTATGCCTAAACGAATTTTTACAGCAAGAGGACAATTGGTACAAAGCTTTCGAGTTGACCAAATTTACATTAGTTAACTAAGACTTCTTAAAATTAAATGGCTTCAGCCCACGCAATTCTGTAGTGGACTAAGCTTAAGTTTTAAGCTAGTTCTACAGCATCAAAGTTGCATAATATTGTGTTTAGACTTACCCAGTCTCAGTGAAAGTCAATTACGAATCTTGAGAGTTTCTTTTTGTGGGCCAGATGTGTATCTCTGAAGGCGATTTAGTTAAGCCTCTGCTCCGTCTTTTGATTAAAATGTTTTCTGGATCCGAACACGAGTCTTGAATTCTGAATGAAGGCCGGGGTTGACTATTAGGGAAATGGAATGGAGACAGAGTTGGGATCAAGTTTCACTTTCTTTTTCACGGGTCTTTGACATGTCACTTTATTCCCTTCTTTTCAACAGTGATCCTCATGTACTCACTATTTTGACGGGTTATTTTTTTTTGCGTTTTTTGGAAGCGATTTCTTTATGACTCAGAATCATATTTTTTTGTTGACGGATATCAAAGATTTTTAGGAATATATTGTCCTGTTTACAGTGGCGTTTGTCTACAAAAACCGGCAAGATGAAAGGAGCACATTGCTGCGATTTACGATGGCACAATTTGGCAACAGCTCGTTTGGCAAAATACAATACCAATGTTTGGAATTAACTATTTAAAATAATTTATAGATAATTTGATATTTTTAACACTTTTCTTTAATTCGGTGTGAACACTATTTTTCTTCAGTTCGGTTATTATTATCTTTTGTTTTTATATCGGTTTTGCTATGATTCTTGTTTCAATAATTTGACACCAAATCTTTGCCATTTTGAGCAACACATTTCTTTTTCGGTATTCCAAAATATTTTCCCTTTTTTACCAAGCCTAATCTGTACTGACCTTCACTTATTGACAGTATACGTTTTCATGGGCGAGCACGTGGCACTGGTTGACCTAGTTCGAGCTCTGGAGAGGCGGAATTTGCTGGATTCGGGGGAGTATATAATTGTTTCCGTCGATGACAAGATATGTGATCCGAAGGTTCAATGTAATTATATTGAAACAGGTGAGACCTGAATTAAATCTATGCCACCTTAATAATATATGACGCACTGAAGCGGCAGAATTGGCTTATATGTACTTTCACCTGAGCTTTCACCTTAAACGTAAATGGTTGTAGCTACTTAAAATAGCGTTCAGCACTTTTATGAAATCTAAATTGATTAAACTTCACTGGTCATGTCAATAACCTGGATTGTTCGATAGACTATCTGCCAGATTTCCACATGAACGTCAATGAGACGGAGTTCAACGAGAGTGATGCGATAGACGTGGCAGAGAATTATCGACGGAGAGTGAAAGCCTTTCGTTCAGTTCTCAAATTACAATCTTCATATCCAAGACTGGAAAATTATAGTGATATTTTTAGCTTGTTTGCCAACTACTCCACGGGATATCCTTTCTACGTTCCGTATCATCCCATTTTTGCAGATGCTGAGGTACGTCTTCAAATTAATGCTTTCATCCGCATCTGCATACATTTGATTTCCTTATTTGATTTAGTTTATAAACTTATTTATATACAATAAAAAATTAATAATGTAGATTTAGGTTAAATATTTAATACGGGGATTAAAACGAGGAATTGCGGATAAAGTAATCCTGGTTAGCCTTGATATATTTTAGGCGATGAAAACGCCTGATAAACCCCAAGGAAATCATACTTAGGCGATGAATGAGTAATATTGATGGTGTATTGAATTTAACACTACGATATTGGGAAAAGTGTCGCCCTTGGCTTTTCATTATGTAATTTCCGGAAGAAGTGATTTTGTCGTACAAACGATGCTTTTTATCGCCAGGTAAAAAAATAAACGGTCGATTCTTTTGCATTGAATTTAGACGCACCATATTTCGACAAGATTTGAATTAATTTCGGGAAAATTCTAGTTTCTATGTATCACCTTAACTTACCCGAAAAAATATTTTTATCGAACAAAAGATGTTTTTTATCGCCTAGTTTAAAATTAAACAATCGAGTCTTTTGTATTGAATTTACACATTATGATAAATGTCGACAAGATTGGAATTAATCTTTGAAAAAATTCTAGTTTCTATCGCCTTGGATTTTTATGAAATCTTTTCGGGTGAAAACAGTTTCATCGCCTAATCTATGCATTTTTGTCGCTTAAACGATGTCGTTATATCGCTTGGTTTAGATGATAAATTAAACTGCAATGAATTTACACTACCATATTCGGCAAGATTGGAATTTATTTCAGTAAAAATTCTAGTTTTTATTGCCTTAAATTTTTATTAAATGCTTTTCGGGGGAAAATAGTTTTTTTCCTTTAACCGCCTAAACGATACTTTTTTCCGCCTGGGTTAATTAAGCAGTCGGTTCTTTTCACTTGTTTTTTCAAACTCTAGTGTTAAATCCATGCATTATCCAAACCAGTCATATCCTCATATAATGTACATCATTTTAGAAAATTTTGATTTTGTCAAAAGAAAACTGATAATTAATTTTTACTTGAAGGTTCCAATAGAAGCAGCTTATTTGTACGACGCAGTAATGATTTACACGAGAGCTCTGTCGGAAGGGCTGGACCAAGGACTTGATCCGAAGAATGGCACAGCCATTTTTGAAAAAATCAGAAACCGTTCCTACCAATCCATCCAAGGGTTTGATGTGAGTTTTCTCATTCAGAATCTTCCCAGAATCTTAACACTTTCTTCATACAAAAACCTCTTTTCTTTGCTTTGGTTCATTTCATATTGCACGAGTATATCGGTAAACATCCGACCTTGACTTGGCTTCAAATTCAAACTACTAACTTAATTTAATATATTAAACATTATATATTTTTACTTGCCTTGTGCTCGCTTAACACTCAATGACTTCGTGCACTGTACAGTCTTCAAATGCAAACAACTCTCGGCATGTGAAATTAATTTCTTTTTGATTCCATTTCATGTTTAACTTTTGTAGGTTTTCATAGATGCAAACGGAGATGCTGAAGGGAACTACACTGTATTAGCTCTCCTTCCGGATGAATCGACGCCTGAGAATGAATTAGGCTACAGCATGCAACCCGTGGGCTATTTTCGACAAAATTCAACACTCAGTTCTTCCAATACAGTTATTCCGGTCAGTGTGGGCTTAAAATCTCAATTTTTGAAAAATCTCAATTTTTGAAAAATCTCAGAAAAACTGTTTAAGTATGCGTAAATTTAACGTTAAGCAGAATGGTTGCGTTGGTCGGCGCTAGAATTGTCCGCAATTTTGAGAACAACCACATTTTTTGGAAAATTTAACAGAAGGCTTTGAGTGTGAAGCAATTTTTATCTTTTTGCATAACTATGTAATGGATCAGTGGTAGGGCTCAGATGGCAAACCGTTATACCAAAGACATGTAAATTCGTTTTATATCATACTGCCAGATATCAAACCGTAGAAACATGTTCTAGAATTTAAAAAGTATAGGATTTCTGTTATTTTTGACATATGACAGTTTGACATATGACGGTTTGCTATCTGGCAGTGGGACAGTAATTCTTGCTCATCATTTTGGCAAATTCGCATCTCTCTGGTTAATAAGCCGTCATATTTCTTAAATCCGTGTTATACAGGTCCGCCATAAATCAAATCTCCGTATTTCCAAATACGAACATTCTATCGACTTTAATTTTTTTCAGAATTTTATAAAACACACAAATCTTTGTTTCAAAATTCTTAGAAAAACTCGAAGATCGTTTTAAAATGTAATTTTAATTATAAAATTTATAAAACAGTAGAATTAACCAGACTTTTGTGCAATTTGCAATTTATTGCAGTCATTCCACTATTTTGCGGAAAGGTCGGGCGGAATTGACTGGGTGAGTGGTCACGTGCCCAAGTCCGCTCCGGCCTGTGGTTTCCGTGGTGAGACCTGTATGTACAAACCAGAGTGGGAATGGAGTACTGTTTTCATTGGGACGATTTTTGGCTTCTTTCTTCTCATTGCCATTATTCTTGTGGCACGGTAAGTGGGACTTAACACTTCTCTTTTCTTTCACGATGACTTTCACCACTTTCTCCGTCGTAGCATACGCACACAGCTTATTACGCGGAATCTTCACACTGAACTAGCCGACAATACATGGACCCAGACCCTGATGTCTCAAAGGTTCTGAAAACACGTCATGAACCAT
>JAQFYU010002679.1:0-11388 GCA_034694905.1 Ceratophysella granulata
GTATAAGCCTAACAATCATATTAATATGTGAATTGTTGAATTTATAGCATAAACTTGAGAACTAGTAGCATGGTGATTTAGCGTTAGCATGTTTTGTATTATTATTATTAGGCTTGAATTTGAATGCAATGTTTTTTTGTTCTCATGAATTTGAAGTGTTTCTGGTGTTTACGTTTATATTGTAGGTTTAGCACGCTACTAGTATTTACATTTATATTGTATGTTTAGCGTTTTACAAGAGTTTAGGCTTGTATTGTAGGTTTAGTATGTTATACTAATCATTACGTATATATTTTAAGTTTATATAGTTTTACATTTATATTGTGTGTTTAGCATGTTACATGTGTCTAGCGCTCTACAACTGCTTAAGTTTAAATTTTAGGTTTAGTACGCTACTAGTGTTTACGTTTATGTTTTATGCTTTGCATGCTACAGCTACTATAGTGTTTACGTTTACATTTTATGCTTACGCATGGTACTAATTTTAAGTTTACATTGTATGTTTAGCATGCTACTTATGTAAAATTTACATTGTATGTTTTACCATGCTACTAATTTTAAATTTACATTGTATGTTTTAGCATGCTACTTATTTTAAATGTATATTGCATGTTTTAGCATGCTACTTATTTTACATTTACGTGGCATGTTTTAGCATGCTACTAATTTTAAGTTTGTATTGTATTTTACGATTATTATGCTACTAATTTAAATGTTTACGAGTATAAATATTGTCTTGCAGATTGAGGAATTTACTAATTATGTTTCTTGATTGCTAACGGCAGCCAATAGTCCAAATAAGAAAAAACGGTGCTCTAAAATGAATTTCTTTCGATTAAATTCAAAATTCGAACATGCTACATGCTAATTCTAATAAGTAATGCACCAAAATAAAAAAATAGTGAGAATATTTATATGTAGAATAGGTTAGTAAAGGGTTGAGTAGCCGTTTAAAAAGAATTTTACATCCAGAAATAAATAACTCCCAATCTTCAATTTATAAGCTTTTGAGGATGGTAAGCGCCACAAAATCAAGCACTCAATTAACACCTGTCCCTGCTTGAAATCAGTATTGCCCGTAGCATGTGTCGTGCGTGCGTGGAAATAGTTTTTCTAATGGAAGAATTACAACATACAACGAGTTGTGAAGCTGTGTCATTCTTATTTGACGTGTAGCTGTTAGGCATAGCATTGTGCTCCTACCCTTCCTGATCAAAGTGTTCATATCCCTCACAAACAAAACTTATGAATACAAATACATAAAATACACATATTGAGACTTGGAGAGACCCCCTTTCAGCCCAACACAATGTTTAAACGGTTTCCATTGAGTAGAAACGAGAATAAATCTGGAATGATTGACAAAGTAGGTCTCTAAAACCTATGCAGGCAGACTGGGCTAATGTCCAATCCAAGCTAGCACGATTTCGGATTGGATTCGTTTTGTGAAGGGCTTAAAAATGGATCAAAATCAAAATCGAGCTGAATTTAGGAATAAACTCAACATCATTGCTCGAATGGGAACACATGGGTGCTAACTAAATGTTATAAGAAGGTTCCAGGACAATTCAGCTCCCAAACTGTAAAGGCTATGCAACGAATTAAATTTGCTGATGCACTTGGTAAGCAACATTTAATTTTAATGTAACAGCAATGGAATTTTAATTACAGTTTTTCTCCCATTAGCATCCGCGCTCATCTACTACGTTATCCGTGACAATTGATAGCTGCGCTGGAATGATCTGAGACTGAGATAATTCAAAATTGACAGAAGTTAACAGGGCTGGGCAAATTGCATGTTTTGTAACTGGAAATTGCGTCGTTTGGAGCCCAAACTATAATTTGTAATTATAATTTGATTTATGAAGAGTAATTTAAAATTTGTAATTTAGATCATTTTAGTTCCAAATTACAATTTGTTGAACAATTGAGTCAATTTCACAAGACAGTCAAACATGGACCATTCAAAATAAAGTACTTTAATTATTTAATATTAATTATTTAAAGCTTAGCCACTGACAGACTTGTTGTACTAGCCATTCACACCTCCAAAAATGCTCCAAAATTAAATATTCCAAAATTCTTAAACTATTTTAAATTGTAATTGAGCCCATAATTTGTAAGTGGTAATTTGAAATTACGCAATTAAATTACAAAAACAGCGATTTGGGTAATTCAATTACAAGTAATTTAAAGTGGAATTTGCGGCTTTTAATTACATGTAATTTCAAATTACTTTCGAGAGTAATTTGCCCAGCCCTGCAGATTATGTCAAATACCTGATTTAAGAAAAGCAGCGACACTGCATGATTCTATAAATTTGATATTCGACAATTCTTAGCTTCGCTAAGCTTTACGATTTACGATGTCATTATTCTGCGACAATATATTCATACAGTACACTGTACACTAAACTGTAAGTTATCAGCCAACACCCGCGACATCTTATAGCTGTAAGTACATCTGATTAGCACCATCAATCGGCGAATTAAAAAGTGCGTCTACCTCAAAATGGCACTATGCTCTAAGTAAGTCTGCAACAATTATTCTCGATTTCATCTCTATCGGCTATTGGTAAGCCAATTTATTTCACCCGACAGCCATTTCAAGTTTTGGTTAGCTGATTATACATATATTTATTCGTCTTTGATAATTTATAGCTGCCATTCTGAGATCTGAGATTGAAACGCGTGCAACTTATATTCATTACCACACTAAACCAGTGATTCGCTACAAATTTTGTTCGAATATTCATGTATTTCGTTTGAAGCAGTGGATGAGGAATTGTCGGGTGTTCTCTGTTCTCTAATAAGGAATCAGTGGCTCTGTCCTCTGCCTGTCCCGAAACCCTTATTTGAACGTGAGGTGAGTCCCTTTTGAAGAGAATGAATATTTATTTGTTTATCCCGTCTGATGATTTCATCTGACATATTGGGTTTGTGTGGATTAAATTAAACCCTCCAGCAAATAGTTCTCTGTAGATAGCCCACAAATCTCAACAATAGAGAAGGGAAATAGACTGCTCTATATTGTGTCTTGGTAACACATGCTATTACTACAGCTAGAAATTCACTACTGACAGACAAGAGTTACGAACCATTATAGGCACAAACACACACCTCCATACACTAAAAATCCAGAAACTAGGAATTAAATCTAGACTAGTTTGTAACAATGCACATTCTACCCAAAAATCCATTTATTTCCTTCATTTTACTCCCAAAAAACACATTTTTTTTTCCACTAAAAAAGACTAAAAAGAGATCTTTTCCACACGATTAAACCGGAGTTTATATACGCATTTACTTTCGGCTATCTATTACTTACTCTAACCGTGCATAAGCTAAAGCTCCAAGCTTTAAGACTTTTAGTTTGAATCTTTTCAAATCTTGAACTCCTGGCCGCTGAACCTCACCTTTTCGCCTTAGCCTATTTTTACATATGTACAACAGAGCCGAATCCTGGCCTGGGCTGGGTCCTTTGATGCTGAGCCGAAAGAAAGAAGCATCCCAAATCGGGTGGACTCTATTTAACTATTTAATGAATTGGTAAACCTCAATCCATGCCTTGTGGTTCTTTTTCCCTGCCTCCCTCGTCTCATCGTTTTCAATTGAGCAGTTTCTTAGACAAAGTACAACTATGTACATACATCCAAATCCGTCGATGAATGAATCGTAAATCGTTTGGGATAAGCCTCGTCTGCGGTGTTTCTAAACCCACAGCGCAGTGGGGATACACAAATTTTATTTTAAATTATGGCAATGATGATAGCATAGCAACTGCAATGCCGCATCAGAACGCCGCCGGGTGAAAGTCAAAAATTACATCAGTTCAGAAGTACCCAGTGGGATTAATATTTCTGTGCCGAATTTCTGTGCGTAGCATTCACATTGCAAGTTGTAAACGATTCCTGTGTTACCAATAACTTTTTAATTACATTCCAAATTAACTTTCGACGTTGGTAATTTAAAAAAATTCAATTAACTATTTTAAAAAGCTTCAATTTAAGATATTAAATTGCATCATCAGGAGAGCACTCTAAAATTCAGAGCTTCAATTTTTTGAAATTTCGGGAAAAAAAATTCTAAGGTATACGACAGCTTAATTTACTACTTCAAATAATAATAATTGTTCTTGATATTTGGAAATCTAAGATTCCCTTTTGGATTTTAGAAAATTTCAAACTTGTAGTGGCAAATTAGCACACACAAGAAAATTAAAATTAAAAATAGATAAATACTCTTCTGCCGTTGCACTTTAAACAAAATAAAATAACAAGTTCCATCGATTGAGAATTTTCTCGTTTTAAAACATACATGCGAATTTATGTAAAATCGGAATCGGCAATATTTTTGCACATTTTTCATACCACTCATGAAAACCAAGCCAGGATTCAATTAAAAAGGAGAGCACGGGTTAAAATTAAGCTCTTCAAACAATAATAGAAATACGAGCACCAAACCAAGGTATCCACTTTTAAATTGGTAGAGGATGCTTGATCCCAGTAGTATAAGCTTCGGGTCGAATGAAGCTAGACCAGAGACTCAAATAAAAAGGTGTTTAAACTCAATGAAGTGAAGTATTGGAGTAAGGGAACCATGAATTCCTAATGTTCGTAAATAGAGAGGCAGAGAAAGTAAATAGTTACCTTTGAGCATAATAGGGTTGAAGCTCCATGTAAGGAAAGCAAGCCCACATTTAAGCACTTATATCCATCCCGACTCAGAGAATAAAAACAAAATAGGAAAAGCCTTCAGAAGGCTTGGAGCAGAATAGACAAAAAGGTTTGTATTACAATAGAGAATCGGAATCAGATGTGAGACGAGAGAGGTACAGAAATCTCTAATAACCGTTCTCCCATTATTTAGAAACTTCCAACCATGGATCCCTTACCGGTCTTCACGCTAAATTAAACCTCAATTGAAATCGTACATGCTACTTATATGTACTTAGGGCTCAGTATACCTACACTCACCGACTTAGTCCCTTCCCTCCGCCCTATACTCAATATAACTTGTAAGTAATCGACTCTGATTATTAGCTGCCTCTCGTCTTCTTGAACCGCTCATGCATAAACTAATAACTATATTATTAGGCAACACAAATCCCACGCTAATGAAGTGGGTACTTGGGACTGGGACTCCAACTCCGAGTCGAGTAGGCTAGGTCAGGTCAGGCTTTCTCAATGCATTCATGTGGTACCACAAATTGTAGCATCAGAATACACAACTAACTATAACTATATTTTATTTATTTATTTTTTCAACATATTCCAAATATTCTTCCGTTGGTGTATAATTATAATAAAATATAATTTAATATTTGTCGCGAAAATTATGTTTTTCGGATAGTTTTAACGAAATCTCTTGTTTAGTAGCAGATCGAGCAATACGAGGAAAATCATTTCTCAAATTTTACACTTTAATTCATTGTCCCGTTGCATTTACTAAAGTACCTCTCCTAGCCTAAACGCAACTTAGAGCACGATAGACAAGTACAACTAACGTCTATAAACTTTCCTTTTGCAATGGAAGTCAAGTACACATCTTAAACATGTTTTTTTAATTTTTTTTCTTTTTTTTTCTTTCTTTTATATCTCTATTTTTTTATTGATTCTTCCACATTGATTCTTTCTATTTTATTTATTAATTAATAAATTTTTTGTTTAAAGTTTTATTTTTTACAACCGGCGCAAATAATCTTCGCACTCCGCCGTGTGGATAAAAAAGCCACATTTCTCCATGTAGTGTCGTCAATTCCACTTTTTATGGATTTATGTTTACATTACTGAAACGATTAATATTGCAAACAAACCTAAACTAACCCAATCTAGCCCTAACAATCTCGACAAACCTAATGGAGCTTCTGGTCAAGCGATGAAATAGAAAATTACGATTTAAAGGGGTTGAGGTTGAGGTCAGGATAATGGAACACGCTGTACTGTAACCACCCTTTTTAACTGAGATTAGGTTAGATTTGGAGACAAACAAAAACAACCTAACCAGAATTTGAACGAAGAATCCGCCACACAGGTGAAATTGTTGGTGAACACCCACAATTGGTGGTTACCACGGGTGGTCACAGCGTGTTCCACAATTCTGACTTCAAATCCATGAACAAGCTTGCCATTTGTATTTTTTTAATTAACCTTAATTGTTGGCTGGTTGCCACTTATTTTAAATTCTCGAAAGCCCTGATTTAACTTCCTTTTAAAAGCTAGTCCAGCTCAGGGCAAATGGACTGTTTGTTGTTTTCTTCCTTTTTCCTAGTAGGGTGGGTCCAGTAGCCGATTTTACCATTACAGCCGTGGAACCGTCGTATGGGACTGGAGTTCGAAAGCATAGATTAAGACTAGAGAGGACATATGTGTAGCATGGCGGGGGAAAAGTTTGTTATGAAGTAATGGTGGCGGGAAATTCAAAATTGAATTTACGTATATTCGGCACGCAAAAAATAAGGTTACTATGGCAATAGAACTTCAAACAAGGACAAGAATTTTCAGCGTTTCCTTTTCATTTCCACTCTAGTCTTAGTATATATAGTATTATTACCTCTATGTTCGAAAGTGTCATGGCAACGTTGGGAACTAACAAATGCTCTTACATTACAGTACATAGGAATAATTCTAAGCAAGTATTATTATTTTTAACGTTGCCATTAGATACGTGAGTTTCAGTCCCATACGACGGTTCCAAGAAAAAATGCTACTGGACCCACCTTACTAGGAAAAAGGAAGAAAACAACAAACAGTCCATTTGCCCTGTCCAGCTGATATTTTTTTTAAACTCATCAAAAAATAATAATTATTGCCTAACATGTACCACAAAATCGCTATTGACGACTTGGTCTTGACTAGAAATTATCTGCATAGAAAAAACTGAAAGAAAAAACACCATAGAACTGTAGTGTAGACAGTTTTTGGGCTCAATTTTGAAAATGACATATTTTAATCCGATATGCAGATCTGTATATTATAAATTATAATGGATTCCCTATTGAGAAACTAACATCGTAACCACTGACTCAAATCAATTTAACCACCCGTTACCTTGTTAAGTTATGTTTTCCGAAACGCGCGCAAGAGGTTTCCAAGTGTGGCTGCCATATGCTCGTTGTTCTTGAATTCGACCGAATTTTTTTAACGAATAACTCATATACACCATATTTTGCTTACCTTAACTCGCCAAATCTGACACTCATCCCTCTCAATATGTTCCCAGAGGATTTTCTGCAGAAATTCTTCCAAAACGGATCTTCTAATCGGAATTGGAATCTTGAGCGTAAGCGTTCCCACTGACTCATCCAAATGCTTGTGCGTAAACGGTGAGGAAGCATCCGTCTCCATTTTCTTCAATCTGAAATTATGGATTGAACGGATAAACAAATACAATACAGAATACAGTACGAGTAAGCATCCCTGGATTAATTTGAGATGGAGACATTACAAGTCAACAAGGGACATAGAGAGGCGGAGAAGATCAAATATTGTGAATTGGGTGGAAGGATGGCAAATAGTTTGAATTCCTTTGAAGTGACTCATTCAATCAAAACCGATTCTCGTCACTCCGGGTGTCGGGGCTTAACAAATACTTTCAAATCGTGTTTGATTCTCATCCAAAAATTATTTAGTTTCACCCGAGTGTTTTCCCACTTCCTATGCAAGGAATCTCATCTGGCCTACGCTTTACTGATCATTCAAACTAATTGTACAACGGATTTTCGTAAAGCCAATGTCATACAGGCAACATTGCATGCAGCAGCTCGACACCAACTCTGTCGCATGTACTTTGCATCCCAAGTGTTTAGACATTGCAAAATTGTAATAATTGTCGATTAATTATTTTTTATTAAAGACGAAATTGAATATTTGTGGACCAGTGGAGATTTAAATCTGCACATTAATCTTTTTAATTCACTAATATACAATCTTTAATTCCCTAAAATTTAAAATGGCATTTAGGAATGTTTAACCGGAAGTTAGCCCATAAGAGCTGTCTGACCTACAAGAAACTCAAGAATCCGTTGTTCCAAAGAGAATTAGATTCAAAAAATACATTCTGATCGGTGAAACAAGTAGAAAAACGGGGAGTTTAAAGATAATCTAAGCCTTGAAACGTTGAATAGGACATAAACATTGAATCATTCACTCATGCGTCAATTCAACTCATCTCATTCACTTTGATCCCCCTTCCAATTTTTATTCATTTCACCAGCCCATCCATGTAATGTCATGCAGCGTGAGCTCCATCCAACTCCCGCATCAATTGGAGGGATAGAGACGATTTAAAAAAGTAAATCCCTACTTAGTTAGCTAACAGGAGGACTGATGACTTGATATTGATATCTGCCTTCCATCCTTATAATCTTTATTACTATCAGCCGCTCCGATCCTCTCTGTCACACATCTGGTATATTTAGGACCCAAAATCAGTATGTACGATGCTCTATGATGATGGGTGCCTCTGATACCTTAACATGGCTAAAATATTCAGATTCATGCCAGTCAAAGTGTTACCTATACGCCAAACGGAAAAATATGGAAACACGGCGAGTTCGGATTCATTAATTTGTGTCATATTTTTACCTAATTTCACAAAATTAAATGTAAAATTAAGTCTTTCCAGATTTGTTTTGGATTTTTTTTCCATATGCGACCTTACATATTTTTCCAGATTTTAAAGAAGCTAACAAAAAAATTCCCATTTTTTGAACCGACGAGAGATTATAAAACGTTTGAAAAATACTGCGACAATTTAACATTACGTTGACATGCAGGAAAGGCCATAGCAACCACGATAATTTGTGAAAGATGCAAATATGCCCAGCGTATTTCGCTGTTGCTTGGACTATTCCTATTCCTCCATGGCAACGTAATGCTAATTTTCGCTTTTTTTGTACCTCGAAAATTATCTTCAACCAATTTCCAAAAATGTTTAATAGTATTAAAAAAACTCTGAATTACTTGGTTTTCAGTAAAACTTGCAACTGTCAACTGTCGATCTTTCAAAAAACCTAGCGTCTTCACAACAACTAGCCATAACCCTTCCGGAATGTATTGTTTCCTCGGAATCTACACATCTGTAATCGTATTCTGCACATGCTATTCGTTTTATTTGATTTTATTGATAAAAGTGGGTATGAAATGTGATCCTGATCCCATTCCAATAAATTGGTCTGATTTGTGAACCGGGTGGATTGGATGAGTTTGTGTGGAGTCAAAGTTGGGAGTTGATGAATGGACGTGTAATAAGGATGAGGATGATGCGGTTAAGCCGTGCCTAAATGATGAAGTGGAGGGCTTAGACTCAGAGAATCGAATCAATTAGTTTGGCACAATTCAGGACAATGGGCGGAAGGGGAGATACGAGGACAACATTTGGGAGGGCGTGAGGAAAGGGAGCCAGTCTAATACGAGCTACTCCCGTTTCGGACAACTCTTGCCCTTTTAATTCCAAATAATACAGGACTTCTTCAACAGAGTTGGACGAATATTCACGTCGATATTTTCCTGCGGTAACTTTAAGTGATCCAAATTTTAAATACGACTTACAGCTTACAGTACTAATAGAATTTTGTATTTAAGACAGATGCTCTCAGTTCAGACTTCAGACATTTTTCCCGACTTTGATCACCTTTCACTTAAAAAATTAAAATACAGGACGCCATCGCAGAATTAGGTAAGGTACTCCGCTGTCAGTTACACACACCGAGGACCGCGACACAAAGATGGCGAGTGAAAAACCTCGCTCGACATAAAAACCACGGCATAGAAATCAGGACGTTTAAAACCGCGACATAAAACCGCGACGTTTAAAGCCGCGACATAAAACCGCGACGTTTAAAGCCGCGACATCAAAACCACGTCATAGAAATCAGGACGTTTAAAATCGCGACATCAAAACCGCGACGTTTAAAACCACGACATTTAAAACCTCGACGTTTAAAACCGCGACATAAAAATTTATCGACATAAAAAAACACGACATAGGAACCACGCACATTAAAAACCTCGACATAAAAACGGCGAAAGGCGGCCGCCACTTTAAAAACGGCGACACTTTAATTACACAGAGCTGAAACCAGATCTCAAAATTTTCTTATTCTAATCAAGTACTTATGCCAATCTAGAGTTATCTAGAGTAAAATGTGAATGTCGATAGTAAATAAGTACGAAGAATAGTTTCTTAGCATTTTTCCATGGTTGAAATTTTGGAACGGCACATAGTCTTACTGTTTTACTGTGTTGAAAGCCTTCTGACAGTCGTATAAGCAGAAAGCAAAATAATTAATGATGTTGACAGAAGGCTGAAATATGATGCCAGTCCACCGACAACTAATACCAACACCAACCAGTGTATTTGGTGAGCTGACCACCCACCAACCAAAGTGTCAAGTCCATAGAAAATGAAAAATTGCTGACCATCAGCACTGGTCATTTCTGAATATACCGAACTTGGCACAATATAATTTGGTTTAGACCCAAATTGTGTATCATTTCATTTTCATGGATGATTTCTATTTACATTCCGGCTTATCCAAGTTTCAGTACTACTCGTGCCCTAACGTGCTATTGCGACTTCAGAGATGGACGGAGAGTCACAATGGACAATTCGTTCTGATTTATGGTTTTTCAAGTACAACTTCTCAATGAAGCCGAGCCGACGCTATTATCCAAACTCCTAATGAAATTTTCTTTTTTCCCCATAAGCCTTAACACTACAGTGGTTTGGTTTCATTCTACCAATGCCGCCCGTAACCACCCGAATCATTACCTTAATTCCATAATACCCTATTAGAATTAGACATTGGACCAGCAGGAAGAGACGGGGAGCTAAAATTAAATGAATTATTCATGAAACCCATTTCATCCATCTCTGTATTCAGTGTATAAGACAGTACATCCGTGTGTAATAAATAATGAGAACGCTGCGTAGTAATTTTATGCGGGTAACATTTTAAACCCGCAATACTAAAAAGCGCAACTTAAATATCGCAACATGAAAACCGACACATATGTGCTGCTGCATTTAACGCTGATATTTTCAGTGTTACTGATTTTAGTGTTGCTATTATTAGTGTTGCGGCTTTTATGTTGCAGTTTTATGCTCCCATTTTTAGGTTGCTGTTTCTAATTTATTTAATAATTAATCTAATTTAATGTTGTGGTTCTATGTTGCTATTTTTGGGGAAAGAGTATTTTAGGTTATATTTTCAATGTTGCTGATTCTAATGCTGCCACTTTTACTGTTGCAGCTTTTATTTTTCTATTTTTAGTTTGCGATTTTGATGTTGTTATTTTTAGAGTTGCAGCATGATTCTAATTTTAATGATTCTGTTATAAGTGTTGCGTGTTGCGGCTTTAATGTGGCTTTTCAGTGTCGCAGTTTT
>JAQFYU010002680.1:0-11383 GCA_034694905.1 Ceratophysella granulata
GAATGAGCTCGCCGCACTAATGAACTTGACACGGAAGACACCGCTAACCTCAATTAGGTTTAGACTTACACTTTATTCAAGACAGGGAATAATACACGTCCTATCTGTACAGAGTCTAATTTGCTTCTCCTTTCACACAAAGGATTCCTGTCTCAACAGGAATAAGACTCACGTTCTACTTTTCTCAAGAAACATGTGACTTACATCTACCACTAAATACAAATGCACTCTCCATACCTACAACACACACAGGTGGGGAACGTGAACCACATTAGGTGGGGAACGAGAACTTAGCATTAGGTGGGGAACGAGAACTTAGCATTACCACACAACACACAGGTGGGGAACGAGGACTAAACATTACGTTTCAATGCTTTCTACAATTGACTTAAAATTGTGATTGTGCAAATTGGCACTCCAATGTGAATATACAAAGCACACTCGAAAGTTATTAACAGCATGCAAAGATAAACACTTATTAGCTTCATCCTGGATTTTAACTACCTCCTTGTACTATTACATATAGGTTCCAACCAAGCTGGCATTTCAAGTTCACCTTGGATTGAATGGAAATCGGGTTTGCAATAAATGGCTGAGATTACTTGCAATTCACGTTGGAAAATAAGCGGGCACAAAGTCCATGTTCAATACATATAGTGGACTTCGGAACCACTTAAGCGACCTTCCTTGTAAGAAAAGAAGTGCTTAAGTTAAGCACCAATGAAGCCTGTTGTAGCCTGTCATTGACAGCGCAATGTATCTATTGAATTTGAATGTGCCGTCATGGCAAAAAGCTTAGGTTTACTAAGGTAATATTGGATGCTAGATGACAATGCATTTTTATTCATTTTTCGAATGTATAAAAAGTCGGGATATTTTTATAAATTGTACATTGATGAGTCCCCTACTTTCACTATCAAAATTCACCTGCACGCTAATTTTTCAAACAATAGTCTGATCTGAATTGGAATATCTGTAAGAATTACTGTAAGCTCAATTTCTTAATCCTGAAGAGCGAAGATGATGGCTTCCAGTGTATTAGGAACGCTGTCGACATTATATATATTCGTATTGTGTCTGACAGGTACGTCCTATAAATACTTCTATGTACTATACTCGTGTAATACCTATTTTCGTTTTAATTTTAATGTCATTTTAATTGAAATAAATGAATAATTATAAATATTTTTGCAATTGTTTCGTTAGTGAATGTAATTCGTGCCGTGGATCAAAATGATGCAGATCTTAAGCCAGATGACTTTGACACAAAGCACTTACTGGAACGAGGCAACATTGCTAAGATTCGGGAATTCTATAAAGACATATTCGAACACCATGACGTGAACGGTGCAGCGGATAAACTCATTTCACCAGA
Source organism: Ceratophysella granulata (assembly GCA_034694905.1). Lineage (NCBI taxonomy): Eukaryota > Metazoa > Arthropoda > Collembola > Poduromorpha > Hypogastruridae > Ceratophysella > Ceratophysella granulata. The sequence goes on from JAQFYU010002680.1 coordinate 1,376, forward strand.
TAACTATATTGAGCATAATCCACACCAAGAAGATGGTCTGGAAGGGTTTAAAAGAACAATGAAGAAGCTGACAGATGCTTCACCTGGTCAGACGATGGACATCAGGAAAATACTGGCTGATGGAGAATTTGTGGTTGTACACGGGCGTACTTCGTGGCTGGGAAAAGAAGTTGCATTTGTTGATATTTTCAAAATGGAGTCTGGTAAAATTGTTGAGCATTGGGACGTTATCCAGCTTTGGCCTACAGAAACCACCAATCCTCATCCCATGTTTTAAACAAATGCTGAGCCGAGTAAATACGTAAAATTATAAAATGTATAATAATGTGGTGTTACAAGAAGACTTCGCAGCAAGCACACTTAGGTATTGTATTCATTAAATAGCAAAACTCTGAATTACGTCTCTTCATCATATGTATCGAAGTCGCAGCCCATAAAAGCGCAACTTTAAAACCTCCAAATTAAATACTTTCCGCAAATCGCAACACTGAAACCAGCAAAATTTTTGTATTTACGATTCTTAGAATTTCTCAATAAATAATTTTGAGAAACTTATTGCCGTTTGTAAAGCGTGCCAATTTGTTGCGTTTTTTACTGCTGTGATTGGGTCAGGCCAGGCTGGTGTTATGTTGAGGTTTTAATGTTACGGTTTTTTAATTTTTAACCCTCGCATTCTCAATTGGGTGTATGGTTGCCACACACTTTTTCAGGAAATAAATCTCTGCAGAAAATTTCGACTTAGGTACTGGATTTTCAGTAGCTGTTCCAAATACGATCTACTATGTTAATGAATTTTCCAGCGCCAAATAACCTAACACATTCGAGTATAGAAAATATTTCGTAAAGTTCGACCATTTCCCATGTTAAAGTCAGGAGGTTGTCACACGGTAAATGCAATGTTAACTTCCATTTATCCGCCATTTTGAAAAAAAAACAGAATCTCATTGGAGAAGATCGGGTATAACCATACACCCAGTTGGTTGGGACTTGGGTTGGGACTGTGTGGTAACCTTTTTGAGTGGTACTGCGAGTTGAGGTTGAGTTGAGGTTGAGACCCAAATGTACATAGAAGCAAATGTTCCCATATATGGCATAGCATTTGAAAAATCAACAATTTTTTCACACATTTTGACGCCATCGCCAAATATCTGTATAATTCAAATCTGACAATTCAAGCAAAATGTCGTGCTCGCCGGGACGGATATATGAACTCGAAATGGAAAATTTGAAATACTTAAGTGTGTGACTTATGTATTAAGTTTGTCCTTGTAGAAAATTACAAGGTATTATACATAGATATGTTTTGAGCTCTGACAAACTGAAATTAATCTAATCATCAATTGAATGGGAATTGTGTATAGGTACACTGCATCCATCCCTATGCTAGTTAGAAATTAAAATCATTAAATACGAAATACATTTAAATATAGTTTAAAAAATATATTCTTAATGTATAGCACACTTCTGATTCGGACTGTTGTCCTTCAAGTAGACGTTTTAGCTGATAATTCAATTTAGACAAGTGAGTCGAACATGTTCTTAATTCTTAAGTATACGAAAAGTCATAAGATCGAATAATAAATTTTAGCAAGAAACACTTGAGGAATATGCAAATAGTCCAGAGTTTTTAAAACAGGATTATGTTTCATGGTTCGTGAACATTAATGTGTTCAGTGCTACCTACTATATCCTACTGTATATGTATCGAATCGAGGTGTATTAGTAATTACATGTAATATATTGTAAGCTACATAGGATAAAGTCAATCCTGATCCTGGATCCTGATGAATGAAGAATTAGTTCTCCTTTCCTTGCATTGCCTGCATCTGCCATAATCCAGAAATTCTGGAATTTGGAGCGCCAGCTATGCACAAAATTGATCAAAGTCCGTGTCTTTAGTCATTTGAAGTCCAGAGTCCATCGACGAAGTTGATAATGTATGATTTCTATGGAAGCAGAACAAGTAACTAAGCAGGTTCACATTGACCTTTGTCATATCCGTATGTGCTTCTAGGTGACTCTAATGTCTAATCTCTAATTCCAATTTTCTTCGTTCAGAAAGCCTGGCGCCTGACTACTCCTCCAGGATTTACTAGTTTGAAGTCAGACTCAAAAGCGCAATCAAAAATTAATATAATGAGGGCCTTACACAAAATATGAATTTTTTATATGAGTAACCATAATACCATATCCAATTCTAAAAGGCCCCAAAAATAGTACACATCTCGCTTCCGTATCTTAAAAACAAACTCAAGGCATCTTTTCCCTGTTATCCAGCTCCAGCCCGCAGCAGCGTGCACGCCAAAAGCGGTTCCATTGGTGCATCTGACAAATCGCATAAAAATTAAAAATCGAATACCGTTCAAACTATGCAACATGTAAATCGCAGTTCAAATGGGGCACTGACATTGAAAACCGTTAATGAGAAACATGTTACCGATAATTATTGATAAACCTCAACAGTAGCTTAGCCATAACATCCGATTTCGGGTTGTCGCGTCAGATTTGTGCACTACGCAGTTACGACAGTGTTAAGCAAAGAATGTTGAACTTGAAGAAGACGGAAGATCTCTGTTTCCCGTTGTACCGTTTCGAACAAAACAAAACAAATGCCACAAAACTCGATCTCAAAATCCCTATTTCTTTCCCAAAAGGATTCCTTGCCAAATATCCACCAAACCTTCCAGTATTCTTCCATAAACATATTTCTGGCAACGTGACAGTGGGTGTGTTGCACGCAGAAGGTTTCCATTGGTTGAGACAAGAGGCCAAACCATGTAAGTAAGATAGGATCAACATCGTCATTCCGTATTCCGTCCAAGCCTTAACAAGTACATGCTACATTTACATGGTAAAACATTTCAAAGTTAACTTATCTAAGAATTGAGAAAATGTAAAGAAATATCACTGAATACAAGCAAATACAAAATCTCGAAATAGCTTCAGCTTCAAGGACGCTTGTCCCACACAACAAGCTCGTTCAACCCATTTGCTCGTGTTCGGACTTTGGACTCAGTTTTGAGGATTGAACTTGTTTCAAACTCAAGGGTACATCCCAAGGTACTCCGATGAACTTTGTACTCAGCACAGTACCCAAGACCGAATCTGAACCACAGATCTGTGATCTGAACTGAACTGCAGGAAGGAAAGGACTAAGGACAGGAAGGACAAAGACAAAGGACATCAACAAAGAATACATAAAACACATAAACAATATTGTGTTGTGCTTATTGTGCTCCCTGCACGTCATTCATACAGTACATATGGAGTGATTCATGGAATTAGAGAAATATTTTAGGTCACACAACAATATTCACGATAAGGTGTTACATGTCATAATATGACTTGGATGAGATGACATCCAATTTAATTAAATATTAGAGATACCAGGAAGAGGGTTTATCCGTAGAAAATACGTATTTACGTAACGTACAAGGTATCAGAGCACGAGTACGCACATCACATGAAGGAGAAGTAAGAAGTAAGGCAACAACAAGCTTCTCGTACAAGCGACGACATGAGTAATCCCAAAGTCCCAAGCAGTTACCAAATACTAGACAAACAGAACGGTGAATTCCTTTGGCCTTCTTAGCTTAGCAGAAGAGGGAAGAATTGCATAAAACTCGGCTCATCCGGCCTAACGAGCTCATTTACTGATTGAAGACCAACGACATACATGTCTTATGTTTAGAACAATAGGTACCTACCAAGTCTGTAAAAGTACATTATCACAAATCACTATACTTACTACAGTTCTGAACAAGTCCTTCTCTAGCCAATCGCTACATTGACAAAGTTTCTTTAAAACAATCATTCCGGAAATCTTAACAACAATAAGATTTGAGCCGCGTGCTTTAAAGTGAAACGAAAACATTCGAATTTCTAGAACACATTATTCATAATTCATAACCCCGAATCTTGGCGTAAATCCGACACGACTCGACACGAGCCGAGCCTAAATCCCGAATCGGAGCAACATTCCAAAATCGATATTAGGTAAGCCATAAGTTAAATTCAAAATAGATTAGCTAACACATAAATCGATAAATCTGAAGTATTGCTTTCTAATCAGACGATATGATTAATTTAACCCCAAATAGTGCATGTTTGCGTGCAACCCGGTTTATATATTATAAAATTTTAATTTCATTTCCGTGAGTTTGATACCGAAAGATGCTCGAATTTTCACAGAGTTATTCATAGTAAAATGACTTCTATTCATTCAATGTTATTTTTACGAATGGTTGATCCAACAATTTCGATTTCAATTAAAAGTCAATAAAAATTCAATTCCTCTAATAATTTCAATTCTAGAAAGGGTATTTATGTAGTGTATAAATTACTTATACATAGGTAGCTATTAAAGCAAGGTGTAAGCATTTAAAACATCCTTCTGCCTCTGCATAACATATCTGTAGAATCATTTTCGGACACTACCACTTACGGCGTTACGGCGTTACGACACGACGGGCGCAGAGCAGCTCAGGCTTGGGCTTGATCATGATACATAGATAAGATACTCTTATGAAGACAAAGTTTGAAGATGCTCATAAGCAGATGCCTATATTACTAAATACTAATAAAGCGTCAATTCATCCTTGAATTTGGGGGGTGTGTCCTTTTGCAATTTTACATTATCTGCAACCTGCAACGCACATGTTATAAAATTACGACCAAAGCACCCACCCACGAATTGTCCTTGACCCTGAAGCCTCAAACATTGTAGATTAAGCAATCTGAATTTTCCGAGATATATATCATAATTGCCTTGCCACAAGCCACACACACACAAGCCACAAGCCGCATAAACCGATGGTACTGAGTTGGTTCTACGAGGAATTAGGTAACATCAGAAATATGTATGTGGTTTGGTGTTTAGGTTCACGCCTCACGCCCGACATAACGACTGACGACATGACCCAGTTTCCATTTTCGATAGCCCATTTAGCACTTCGCAAAAGAAGAGCATGCACAAGTTTAACACTGCGCACACAGTTATGAAGTTGCCTTGTATCTGCGAATTTCCTGCCTAAAAATACACAAACTCAGCACATAGCACATACACTACACATAATGATAATAGCAATTTTCGCATAGTTACGTAGTAACATCTCTTCTTCTAACACTTCTTTACTCACTTCGGGTTAAAGCGTGGAATGTATTACGTATACGTAAATAATTAGCCACCGCATACTACTCCTTTTCCGAGGTTGTTGCATTGAAATTGAGGTATTATTAATTGCCCGACACGTGTAAAAAAAAAAAGGAATTCGATATGCGATGCGGTGAGACATGCGGTTTTTAAATAGTTTAGCGTTTAATACAATAGTGTCAGTGTCAGGTTAGCAGAGCAGAGTCGACTCTGGTCTGGTGAAGTGCTTTGTGCTTTGTTTAGTAAATCCAGCCAAAATCCAAGAGATTATTAGTATGTAAAAATCTTCACACGCGCTTGACTGAATCTTAACTTCTCTTTTGGCGTCGCATCTTGTTGCGACACTTAATGAGACGATGATGAGGGATCCAAAAATTATATGCATGGGATAATCTCATATCTAACACTAGGATCAGTCCATCAATCATTTTTGACATGACATCATCGTCCTTCGTCCTCTTCTGTCGTCTCATTCATTCCCAGTTTCCAGCAAGAATCCAGAAATTGCTCTACTTCTGGATTATGCAATACTTATCACACCACATAAATTGACTAGATTGAAATGAGCGTAAACAATAAAATTGGGGTAAATAAAACTAAAACAGGTCACAATAAACAGAGAAGCATAGATACCTCCCTCAGTCAGTCTGTCAGTGAGTCTAAAAACACAACTGGATAGCAAAATTCACCTCTTAATTCGCTTGTCTTATCTGCATGAATCAACCAATACTTCTAAACACATGCGGAAAATTTACATAACATGTCTTGTGAATTCCAGCATTCTCCTCGTGCGAAGGTCGTAATACTACACATTTGTGTTGACCTCAGCAGTTCAAGCCGTCCATCCTCCTGTCTGGAAGATAAAGTAATCAGGTCCATCGGGGAAACAGAATCCACCTCCACCTCCACCTGAAAAGCAACGGCTGTCTAGTAAAGAGGAATGACCACAGGTGACTATAAACGAAGATCAATGGAAACAAAGACCATGCCATTTTCCCGAAGACGTCGAGAGCACTTGTCCAGCACGAGAATGAATCAAGTGGAAGTCCAGGGCGAGTCTTATCTCTGCTTCTCACAAGACCATTCCTGGTTTCAAGGGAACATCAGCACAGAAGATGAGTCCAACTACAGCGTCTACGGAGAAAAGGTCCTTGGAAGTGGAACTTCGTCTTCCGGAATACAACTACCACCCAGCTCAACGGCCACGACCCCCAACGAGTCCGAGGACGAGACAGACAGTCACTCCAATATTTCTGACTGCTACAAAATGGTTCTCACGGACCACTTCACAGGACTTAGCTACGTTTTGAACAATATTCGTTTGAACGGAAAGGCTGCTCAGAACATGCAAGTCAGCCTGCTCGACTCTCCAGAAGCTCAAATTCAATTTCGAGTTGAGCAAGTGCACAAGGGCCAGAAGGCAGACATGATCATTCAGAGATCCCTAGGGTCCACTTCCTCCTTGCTCGGAAGAAAGTGTCTAGTTTATGCTGGAGTCATGGACATGGTCTTCACTGACTACGAAGGCATGGATTCTGGACGAAGCTGGACCTCCTAATTTTAGTATTCAATGTATATTTTTACTTGACTGAACTCCTACCTGCTTGGGCCACCTCCATTTTTGTATTCATCATTCTTGAACCACCTTGTTGGATCAAATTTTTCTGACGTCAGTGGGTTGAGAACAATGCTTAGATAATTAGATGCAATGTAATGGCTCCAGATATCAGGAGCTAAGTTTGTGGGCACAAGGCATAATTGTACTGTATTTTCATATTTTATACCCAGTGCCAGGAGCTCTCTGATTTCCACTAGAAGCTTGTGAATCTCCCTTTGTTTATTAACTTCATTTTTGTCAAGGAACAGGTTCTTATTTAGTTCCTCTTGCAAGTTTTAGTTTTCTCGCAAACAAACTGCATGCCAATTGAAATACCAGTAGAATAGGGGATATACATGACTTTTTAATTTAACTCGAATATTTACACTAGCCTGTACCGTTTAAGTCTACTAATTAAATTAGTTAGTATGGTCCTATGGAAGAATTATCCCTTTATCAAAATGTCTCGTAAATATAATCTTTTCTCCTTCAACCTTGACAAGAAGCAGTTTTTGCTTCGACGACACCTTGTAATACTTTAATTCTAATTTCTTCTAGTATACAGTGTAATTCACAACATCTTGAAACCAGGCTTTAAGTTGCCAATTGGATGGATGTGCTCCTTTATCTATTAGAAATAGCTTACACAATAATGCTTATTCAGTACGACGTACGACATGTACACTTGAGGAGCTGTTAAATCCCATGAAAAAGTATTTCTGAATAAATAGCATCAATAATATGGAATTACAATTCTATCAGGATTTTACGCCGGTGATTCATTTATTGTCAGCAGATATGCACCAAGTGAGCCCCAGATTCCAGATTCGGAGTAAAAATTTTACTCCGAATCTGGAATCCGAATCTATTTAACTGTAAAATACGCAGATATTTCCGCGAAGTAGAACTAATTTTTGGCGTTCGAACGCAAAACACGATCCGACGACCTCGCCAGCCAGAATCATGTAAGTACTTTAGACTTTAGCTTAACGGGTATTTTGGGCAACTACCGTCACGGTTATCATTTCGGGATTTTGAGTGGTGAAGCGTCACGGGTCACGTGCTCCATGATGGGACCCGTTTTCGCTTGTTCCATTTGTCCACTTTTGGGAAACAATTTGAAGGTATTTCTACAGGTGCACCACTTGACATTAACAATACCTCGGTTGATATGGATAGCAGAGGAATCGATTTAGCATATACATACATATAATTGGAGCCACATAAGATAGCGATGATGGGTGGGGAATCTCTGAGAAAAGAGTGTGAACTGGCCTGTTGTCAAGCTTTCGAGGCAAGTTGCGAGTTTTATGAGTGCAGTCCGATGCTGATACCCTACACATCAAGCTCATTCTATGACTAGTATTTCCTGTACAGTACTTTACATAGCTTTGTTTGTATATTTTTTATTTGAGTCTTACGGAACAATTTGTAAACTTATGATTTATATGACTATGACTCACGGAGCACAATTTGGAGTCTTGGATGGAAGATTGTTCCTCTCAATTTCTTGATTTCTTTCAGGTGTTTCTGTTACAGCTAAGTATCACGTATCTCGAAGTCTCTTGGCGTGGGCTATCTTAAGATACGACGTCTTCAAAACAAGCCGGATTTGGATGTTAGGGCTGCACGCAGCTGCTTTAGGGCAGAGGGCAGAGCGACGACTTGGATTTCACTGTTGCTTCCTGAAATTAGAAGAAGGCTGAATTGACTGAGTGTAGCATAAGATGAATGCAGATTATTGCTTTTATTTTTCAGATCAGAAAAGTCACACACTACTTACTTAATAAATTAATACTTACTTAATAATTATTCTAACACTATTTCAATTCAATTGGCATTTCTGTAACCATACACTCTACTACCACCAGATAATTTTACTATTGTGTAAGTACATAGTTCGTTTGGATTGCAACGGATTTGGATTTGAGCATAGACATACAAACATTTTGCACACATGCAAGCAAGAACTGAACAACTACATGCAGAGTCAACAAGAGAATGAACCAAAAAGTACTAATTTATTCTTACGGTTTCACAAGGTTCGGCGACAAGTTGCGTTCAAAGATTGATTTGGGTACACATTTTTTTTCGGTACCACCACCGCCCTCATTGTTACTCATTTCCTTCAAATGTCGTTCTTGTCGTTGTTCATCTATACTTGGCTTAAAGGGTGTGTACTTGTCACTCACAATATTCTCGATATTATATCCAATTATACCTATTACGACAGCTACGGGGAGCATGATAACCGGAGCGTAAGACCGCATGAATGCCCACACAACTGGAAGCATTTTCCAGCTTCTTCCTGAAAATCAACCTCAGGATTAGTCAATTTAATTAAGTTCATTTTTAGACATTAAATTATGTAATTTCAACTACAAGAGGGCACAATTGTTGCATTATGTTCTGTTCTTGCGGCTATTTTAAAATAAGTACTCCGAAACCCTACCCAAGCGTTTCCTTTCGACGCAACTCTACTCGCAATATTGCGTACAATAATGTACAATGCGTATGGCTTTGGTTCTATGTACCAGAACAAATATTATATTGTATATTGCTACTAAGGATACTCAACCACATGACACGTAGGAAAGAAGCTACACACAACACAGATTATTTCAAAAATGCTTACTGAAGGGTCAACCAACTACTACACCCTATCCTGGAAACTTGGCCACTAGGCCAAACAAGCCACGCAACACACAAATACTGACAACTTTGTTCAATATTCAAATTCCACATTCAAATCAATCATATCACATATCATATTCATATTACAATTTTTACAGTATCGAATATTCACACCAATTAGCACAATCGACACGCTCACGAAGGAGTCATTTGACTTTCGAGACTGCGGCTTTGGAATGTTAAAGTGTTCGTTCAATACTGACGGATAAGTTGTAAGTGTTCACGACTCACGATCACGACTTACGTTACGTTACGACGACTTACGACGCGATTCGTTGTGTTGTCGTCGGATTGTCGCAGCAGCACAGCGGTCAAGGTGTAATGTGCGGTATTTTTGGTGCGGTGCGGTATAACGTATAACAACGTGTAACTTAACCCGCAGCAGTTCCTTCTATGTACATAATGTACACTAGACTGTATCCATAGCTTTTGCCGGAGCTCAGTTCTCAAGACTTCAGGAGCTTACAGGAGGGGCGACAAATTTCTTCACAGAAACACACTACACACCCCAGTCAATACACAACGCACGTTTGAACTCAAAGTACAGACCAGACGGGACAAAGCG
>JAQFYU010002681.1:0-11382 GCA_034694905.1 Ceratophysella granulata
ACAATATTCGTTAGCGTGGATGAGTAGTGGTAGTATTTTAAGCAGAGTGAAACACTAGGGAAATGCGATAGAACCGTCGTAAGTCGTAACCCTAAAATGCCATTTAGTGTCAGGTCAGATGCAAACGCATGTCATGAACTTAAGATGAGCTTTATTGGCTTTATCAATTTGAGGTTAGAGTTTCTGAATATTAATGTGCATGTCCGTCCACGCTTGAATTAAATTATTATGCAGACGATATTTGATATCTTCGTCTGCATTTAATGTGGCCTGAGTCGAATTCGACGCTCGACTACACAAGGAGAGTATACATAGCAGAAGAAACTAGCTGCCCCATTTGTCAGTGAAATAATCACTGGTGTGTACCTGTGCTTTGAATTTTGGAATGTTCGTTCTATTAATCGAGTTTCAATAGGGAATTGTGCAATATGCATTTCTTTTACACCTCATCATTATGTCTTTGAGGCCCGTTATAATTTCAAATTGAAAATACTAATTTTGATAACCCATTTAGCGTATTACGTTGCAAAGACAGTCGAGTCCTGTTATTTGTATGTGAGCATCATTAACATTTTAAATATTTGGAATCCAGAATTAGAATACTTATATTGAATTGTGTAGGATAGCGTTGCCAGTACATTGATCACTGGTTGACATGTTGACATACACACATTGATCACATGTTGACAAAAGTTGCTCTGGACAGAGTCGTCCAGACGGCCCAACAGGATTTTATGAAAGAGTATGTAATTTATTTTGTTAAGATGTGAGTTCTCTCAGTCAGTCTTGAACTTGAATGATCTCAATTTTATAAGTGTGTGCAATACAAACAAATCAGCTAATATTTAGTTACTAAATCAAAATTGCGTTTTTTTTACAAGAACAAAATTACAAAAACTGCCCAACATCACAGAATTCAAAATGGTTTATTTTAAAGATCAAATATGATCCCTGTAAATTGCATTTGCTTATCTTCGCAATGCAAATAATATACAATGTACAATTGGTTTACTTGAATCAAAAAATTCGAATTGATCCCCAGTGAACGGAACTGTTGAAGCATTTTTGCGCAGCATTCTGTTTTGAGGCTGTTGCTAGCTGTAATGCAATGCAAGACCTTATTTCGTAGCAATTACAGTCGAGTCATTCATAATTAGTTTATACATAGTTTAAAAATCGTAACTTGCATTGCATTACTAAACTAACTTGAAGCAAAAAAACAACAAGCAACGCCGAATAAGAACAAGGCGACTCATTAATTCGTTAGGACTCGAAGCTCCTTTATTCGATAAACATTCTCGTTTTCATTGGTTTATTTAGCTGAATAATTGAGATAACCCGTTGGCTTATTGCCGTAATGACAGATATTATTCTCAATTCTTCCTCGGCGTCTCTGGCTCTGCCAGTAAAATAGAAATGACATCAATGCCAAACCAATGTTATTCTAAGATGATTACGAGAACGAGGTGATTGATGGGTAAAAAATGTGTACTAATATTTATGCATGGTGCTCATCTCATAGCTGATAGCTAATGTTTCAAGTTTTAGATAAATAGCGTCAAAGTCTTAAACTCGTTCACGACTGTTCACAGAAAGTTGTTCGATTTTTTAATTAAAACTACAATTATTGGCATCTGAAAAAATCACAAGGATCGATCGAGACATGCAATTGGAAGCAAAATTTTGAGTTTTTTACACTTGGTTTTGATTAATTGACCTTTTTTAAATAGACTGCAACATTTAACATAGCGTTGAGGTGGTCAAATATTTCCAGCAAAGGTGATTATGATAATTTTAGAAAAACCGAAAAACTAATGCCAGTATTTTTTAAATTATCGTGGTTGCTAGGACCATTCGTCCGTGTCAACGCAGCAGTACTACTTTTGCAAATTAGTTCTAAATTGAAAAATGACCTTAAACAGCATCGGTAAAACTTTAAATGCTTCAACAATTCTCTTACCCACCCTATATATTTACAAGAATTTAATCCGCAATCCGTAACGTCTGCCTTTATGCAAAGATTCCCTATGTCAAATGTCAACTCGTCACGAAAAGCTCTGCATGTATCATTATAATGCAACTAAATCCCTGAGTCTCGAAGATTCAACTGCTACCTACAGAAAAAAACAGATATTGCGTGTATCGAGGAATAATCAGGTCAAGCTAAGCCCAATTCCTATTTCCTACATTACGTAATACATAATACTGCATAGATCTGGAAGGCATGTCAGAAACAGTTCTGGATTTCCACCAGAACACCATAAACGAACACAGATGATAAATATTTGTAAGGAGAGGTTAACTCCATCGACCCGTGCAGCAGCAGCCAGCAAGGTCTACATGTGGCTTAGATTATCATCGCTATTATTAACACAGAACATTATGGCTCAAGCGAGCACAAATACCTGAAATGGAAACAGATTAGTTTCTGTTTCTAAAACTAAAAATATTATTCTTACCAACGCACCAAAGACTCAACAGATCATCGAAATCTGTTCCACGCATCATTATTGTCTTAAAGTTTAGCCATCAGCCATCATGGCTAGTTTTCCAAGTACTTTCCGTAGTGAATTTACAGATTCAGACGGTTCATCCTACGGTAGTTTAAGTTTATCCTACAAAGAACACTTGAATCCAGAGTCAGACACGGAGAGCCGGGTACATGATGCCCAGGGTGGACACTACCTTGACCTTGACGTGGAATTTGACCTGGACGACGGATTGAAGAAGAAGGCTCCGTCCATTGTATCCTCAGAATCAAGTAATACGCTCATCCTGGGATCGGCTGCCCTATCTGATTCCAAAGTGTCCAAAGATGGAGATAGGTCAACATATCGGCTCGAAAGCCCTGAACAACTTATTGACGAATGGAGAAAGCCGGAGAAAAAGCTTTCATGTGGAGAAAAGCTGACGAAATTCATTTTATTGACGTTTATGTTCATATTCGAGTTTATTTTAGTGTATTTTGATAGTTTGTTGGGCTTTGTACTTGGAGCGGCGTATCTTTGGAATGAAGATATCACGTTTGGAATTCTTACGATCTTGTTTCCGGTAGTTGCTGGAATTATTTGCAGTTTCAGATTGTGCAAATTACTCAAGTATGTGTTTGAAATTTTCATCAAATATTCAATTTAATGGAATTAATTGGAAATCACATTTTTAAAACTCTAAAATCCTCTTTTATTTCGAGTTTTGTAAAAAAAAAAACAGTTTTATTAAACAAATCAAGATACCGAAATCAAGATTATTTTTTTAGAGTTCAAAATCAAGATTTTTAAATCAAGTGATTTTCATCGATTAATTTTTTTTTTGAATTTTAGAGCTTTCTATTTTCTAAAAAAAGGTCAGATCACAGATCACCTCAGGGAACTTAGATCACCTGTTGTTTGTCAGTCAAGCCTCAGAAGAATTTAATTTGGCCGAGTAATTCGGCCTGCAATATGAAAGCAAAATCATGTACTGATGAAATTATTAATTGAAATAATTGAAATACTTAATTTTCAGTTTTAAAAATGACTATGCGACGAATCGATCGGTCAATTTGACCCTTATATATTAAATTAGACAAGATTTTGAATTTATTACTTTTTTGACAGATGATTTTGTTATATATTGTTGAAAATCGGGGAATTTACTATTATACGATGATTTAATCTTGTTTCAGCTGTTCTGAATATTTCTAATATTTTATTGTATTTCTAGAAAACACACAAACGCGTACTACGACTTCAAATCAAAATTCTGCAAGATTCTATCTAAAATTCCTACCCTTCAACCAACCATTTTGTAAGCTCAAAACTTCAATTCAAATGACAGTAAATTTGGATTTTTAAATTTTCACGCTTACGTTTGACATGAAAATTATTAGTTCCTACTACGTGTTCAAGACTGAGCTGCGATATTACCCGTTGAATCTCAGATATACTCCCCATGTGGCAGATCTACAACAAGTTTCAAAATGTTTGAATATATTGCAAGGAATTTACGAAGCTATACCACAAGCACTCCTGCAAACGTACATTTACCTATCAATACTCAGGGGAAGTTTCCAGATTGACGGAATTCCAAGTAAGAAATAAGAAATTTCTTTTAAAAATTGCAACCATAATTTTTTTAATTAATGGCTTAAATATTTTTGTTTCATTCCAGCTTGCTTCATTGCTATAAAAATATCGTTCTCTCTCATCAGAATGAGTCAACTGTGTGTAAGATATTGGCAAACCAAAACTCAATTCATTTTTATCCCGGATTCGGATCAACGACAGGAATACGAAGTAACAAAAACTGAAACTTGTTTCCAACATTTTTGGAAAAAATTTGGGACGTACTCTCTTCAACTACCTTACTACTTGGAAGGCTTGACCTTGTCTTGTAAGAAAATTGAAAAACTCAATTCGATATTTGGTTAAGTACGATACCCCATCGGCCTCTGACCTCATTCTGAATTATTGGTTTAAAATTGATTGTAATTCACCAGTTGTAAGTCTAAAATTCAAAAAACGAGCACCTGCAGGGGATGATACATAACAGAATCACCATATGTATCAAATTTGAGCTCAATTGATGAAAAAATTTAGAAATCAAGCTGTATATAAGTAATGAGAAACCATTTCGATTTTTAAAGTGATTTCTTCAACCTATTCGGCACCCGAACCATTAAATTAAGCTGACACTTTGGCTGAATTTATTAGCAAAATGTATTCACGTCGCATAGCGGTGCTCGATTTTGGTATTTCACAACTGCTGTTTTACAATTAATTTTAAACTAAGCATTATGAATGAGGCCGAAAGCCGATGGCGTATATGGTCCTTAAGGAGACAGAATAAATTTGAATTTGGCGCCATTTAAATTAATGCTAAAGCATGTGAAAAGTCTGACTTGCTCCCTGAGGTCAACCAGTTAGTTAAGCATAGTCACCAGACACACACCGGCAATCAGCTGACCCTTTCAAGAAGGTCAAATTTTTCCCATGCTCCAGCTTTGCAAAAAAATTAGAACAAAAGCCCCTAAGGAAATCATTTCAATTTGAAATACGCGCCGTAGGGTAGCTATATTTTGTATGAGATTAACGGCAGTGTTGGCCCGCACATTTTCAAAACGCTGAGTCACCCTTAATTAATTCAGGCACAAAAATTTATTTTTTTCAGGTCTGCGTGTAAAAGTCATGATACAAGCCTTGTTTCTGTTAACAGAATATCTGGAAAGCCCTTTAAATATGCTAATTTACGAACCAAAATTACTGATTCCTATCCTGACACTTACTTCGATATTACTCGTACCCCGGTTAGCGTATTCAATCGTTTTGTGGTCAAGATGCATTTGGTCAAACAAGCTGGATAAACAATGGGAAAAGTATGAGATTTTCAAAATTGAAAAAGAAGAGCAAATATCTGAATACTTTAAGAAATTCTTGAAACGAGGCCTCTATTCGATACTCGTTTACCCCATTTATCCTACACAATTCTTCCTCATTTTATATGTCAATCTGGAAATTATAGCAGTTGTTTTGTTGACCGCGTACGGAGATTCAAAGGTCACGATCCCTCACCACATGTTATTTCTATACCTCTTTACCTACTACATTTTTTTTCTGATCCGAATTGTGTACGAAAAATTAATCCTCTCCAAACCCAAAAGCCGCTATCTCCTACCTCAACAAATTGTTCAAAAATGTGAAGAAATTATTCAAAAATTGGAATCCGAAAATCCACCAAGCTTCCAACAAATGAAGCGGGATATACTCAACTTTACAGAATTCTATTTTCAAAGAGTAATTGGAAAGAATTTCGTAAGCAGTCGTGGAATACAAAAGTACTTGGATGACAAGGAACAAATTCTAGAAATGTTTACACTTCCATGGAATTTCAAAAGTAAAAATGCTCTCATCAAAGATTATCCAGCTAAAATCGGTGAAGATGGCCAACATTTGGTTCTGAAAAAGCTACCGCTTTGGAGTTTCGTCAATTACTTCTGCTGCCAAGTTCTTGTTTACTATTCCGTGAAGCATCGTCATGTTTTTGAAAAGTTTGAATTATTTCAATATTTGAGACGACTTGAGAAATTTAAAACGGTTCAGTTCAATAATATGACGGAGGAAGAACGGGAAGTGTTACTGTCTTTTGTGGAGATTCTTCAACCGCTTTCCTTCATTTGTCTAATTAATTTTCACACGTCCCCAACATTTAATTACACGGCTATTCAGAATTTCACACATTTCGAAGTTTCATTGGGAACTACGGCTGTGAAAGATGTGGATCCAGAGAAATTGGCGTATGTTCTTGAGTCTGTGGTGGCTGCTAAGAAGAGAGATTGGGATTTATCTAATGTAAACAATTTACATTTTGAATTACCGCAAGAGGCGGAAATTGAGTTTGAACCTCTGGTCTATGACAATATTCCATTTATGGATGTACAATTGTGAATTAATGCTTAGATTCATTGTAGTTAAATAGAAATATATTTTATTACCGTAGGCACGTGGAATTTTTGTCATAATAAATCAAAAATGATATTGAACTGGTTTCACGTGGAGTGCAACGTCATTCTCTGTTCTCCAGATTTCCTATCTGAAATAGAAACGACGGTCAATTTACTGATGATATCGATTAGTTCATTAAATGCTGGTCAATCTAAAGTCAAAACGTACTTAAATTAGTCTACCCTGTTTCTTCAAATCCAGATATCTCAGCCTAGTTTTGTACACAACGGAATGGACGTCATCGTAGTGTGGATTCAGTCGGGATTTTACCAAGTCGAGATATGCAGTAATCCTGGGATGGTTCTCACGAACATCATATCCGGCCATACCTGAAGAAATTCCATAGATGAATTCGGGTTAATAATATATTTTTCGCCAGATTCATCTTAAGCATTACTAAAATCGTATGTTCGTATGTATATCGTATCTTAAATCGTAACTGAAAGCGTAATAAAATATTTGATATCAAGCTGAAAAAAAATACAGGGTTTGGAGCTTTTTGTTTGAGAAAATCTGCACATACACATTGAACCAACGAGCCCAACAGCGCAAAAAGGTAGCCAAGTTCTATCGAAAGTGTGGCAGTGAAATTAAGCAGAATTCTTAAACCAATGTAAACTTATCTTTCGATTTTTCGAAAAATTCAGGCATTAACAGTATGCTGATATAGCTATAGCGACTCAATCAAAACATTGCTTCCACAGGTTGTATTTTCAATTTTCAATATAAGCAGTTACTCTTTGGACGGTGCTCGTTGGTTCAGGTCAAGTTGTATTCAAACATTCAAAGCAGAGACAATTTTCGCACCCACCCTGTAATTTTAATGCAATATTTGAAACTCGAAGAAACAGTAGCAAAAGATTGCACATTGTATTACAAGACAATAACATTGTTTCAATTCTCATAAATCGATTAATCAATTTAGAAACCAATCTACCTGGTTGCTCCAATTCAGTGACAGCGAGGAGGTCAGCTATGGTCAAATCCTTTCCAGCCACATACTTGTTCTCTTTCAGCCAAACATTCTCTATCAAGTTCAGAGTTTCAGCTAAGCCTTGCTCAAGTTCTTCAACTTGCTGACCATCAACTTGAGTTCCGTTAACCAAGGGTTGTATGAACTTGGTCTGAAATAGCGTTCCTCCTCTAAGTCGAAGATTGAGATGTTGCCAGGCCATGTACTCGTCCACTCTGGTCTCTGCCTTGAGGTCTGTTGGATACCAATGAGGTTTTACTTTGAAAGTTCGACTGAGGTACTTCAGAATTGCCACACTACAAAAGTACCGATAGCCACAAGAATCAAGAATTAAAGCATACAGTAAACACTGGTTAATTAAGTATATGTCATGTATCGTACCTTTCGGTAAGGCGGAATCCATCATGGTCAATAGCAGGCACTTTTCGAAATGGATTTATTTTGGCGTATTCATCTACTTGATGATCACCTAAAAAACAGAAGACAAAATGATGCTAAAAATTAAAATTGACTCAAAATTGGACAATGATTAATGAAACTACTGTAAAAATTTTCTAACCTCGTCTCAGAGCTATTGCAACTTCTAGGCATGGAATCCTGGTGGCCCTGGTAAATAGAAGAGTTGCTCGAGATGGCTGTGAAAAAGAAACCAAAATTATTAGAAACTTTTTAAATAATGACTAAAGGTTCATTAACGGTGCACAACATTAACCGTATACTGCACGAAGCGACCAACCTGAGACATGGCATCGTGGTACAGCCTAAGCAGAGCCATGCGATATGCGATGCAATTCTACAACAAAGACCTAGACC
The DNA here is from genome assembly GCA_034694905.1 of Ceratophysella granulata. Classification (NCBI taxonomy): domain Eukaryota; kingdom Metazoa; phylum Arthropoda; class Collembola; order Poduromorpha; family Hypogastruridae; genus Ceratophysella; species Ceratophysella granulata. The sequence continues at coordinate 8,266 of JAQFYU010002681.1, forward strand.
TACTATGTAGTTGAGACTTTGAGACGTGAACACTTGACTGACGACTGAAAGCGACACGCGACCGCGACTGATGAAGAAGAGCCGAGAGATAAATACTGACTTATAGCAATTCACAAGTATCGTATGGCTAACATTTTACATATGTAGAAACTAGAAATTGCGAAGATTCCTTCGACGGTCAATAGCAGGTAGAAATATCAATGCAAAGGAAGCATTGTCTCTACTAAACTTATAATTTGAACTACTTTTTCAACGTATTTTTGAATTAATGAATCATGAAAATTCAGAAAGGATAGAATAGAACCAACAACACTTTATTTATCACCAATTCGTTTATCAAATTAGCTGAATTCTAAAATTACGTTGCACTGGCACCAATAGAAATATATTCAGCTTCAAAAGCCAATCTCCATTTCAACGCGAGTTTACCTAAAATTGAGTAAAGAAAATTACAAATTATTGCCAACCCAGTTGGTGTAAATTGCGAATTCACAATTTTTAGCATAAAACCACTCACAATTTAACAGTCTTCTTCAAATTCTCCGCGTATTTCTGAGCAGTTTTGTAGACGACACCATGAACATCATCGTAGTGTGGATTGAGTCTAGATTTAACCGAGTTCATGTACGCAGTTAAAAGTGGTCGTTGCTCACGGACGTTGTATCCAAGCATACCTGCAAAGTTATAATTTTCATGTTTGATTCAAAACAACTGGAACTGCAACGAATGTACTTTGAAATTTTAATTACCAGGTTGTTCCAATTCTGTAACTGCGAGCAAATCCGCAATGGTCAAGTCATTTCCGGCCACAAAAGTGTTTTCCTTGAGCCAAATATTCTCGATCAAGTCCAAGGTCTCACCCAATGACCGTTCAAATCGAGCAACTTGTTTTTCATTCGGTGGTTCCCCCGAAAGCAGAGGCTTGATGAACTTGGTCTGGAAATACATTGATCCGTTAATCCGAAGATTGAGATGTTGCCAAGCCATGTACTCGTCCACCTTGGCCTTGGCCTTAAGCTCAGTCGGGTACCAATGATCGGGAAGCTTAAATGCACGGCTCAGGTACTTCAGAATAGCGGCACTGCAATATGAACGTCATGTCAGTCATGTCATCATCAATTAATGCGATAAATATTCCGAAAATACGGTTTTTACTTACGTCCATAACTATTTTTAAGCCTGAACTTAGTATACCCGAATAATAAAACGATGTAGCTAACCTCTCCGTTAGTCGAAATCCTTCGTGGACAATAACAGGCACTTTCTTGAATGGATTCACCTTAGCAAACTCGTCCCCCAGGTGTTCTCCTGAGAATAGAGTAGATAAATTATAAACCATACTTAATCACCGCTACCTTGTTACTTGTTACCGTACAAAATCTATTTATTCAGAATTCAAATTTTGAATATTCATAATTTAATTTTTCGAACCTTTCCTAAGAGCCACAGGAACTTCTTGACACGGAATCCCGGCGGCTCTAGTCAACAGGAGAACTGCCCTTGATGGCTGAATAACACACAATGACCAATGTTTATATGGTTAGTTTATAGAAAAACAGACCATAACGAACTCTAATTTCAAATCAATTGAATGAATCGTCACGAAGATCTATGTAGAAGAAAATGGGACTTTTTTCACATGTGGAGCCAATCATAATCTTGTATGTATAATTACTAGTTACATTACATGCTAAGTCACAACTCAACAGGGTTAAGAATTTGTAAATCGGGTTGGATTAAAATAAAATCGGGTTTCAAATTATAATCGGAACAGTGTTGTACTAAACCGCCAGTAGCTAGCAAATGTTGCTTATACCGAAGTTGATTCTGATGTCAACTTTGTTGGGGTCGTTTTTTCGAACAATACAGTCCCTATCACCTATTAGCACTTCCTAAACCAAGTCATCATAATTCATAATGTCCCCGTCCCAGGGACCAGCTTCCCTGTTAGCGCAGTCCCTGACCCAAAATACATCTTCTTTAGAAGTCAGAAATCAGAAGTCACATGTCAGTGTCACATGTGGCACAACACATAGATAGGTGACATTATGCAACCCAGATTATGTATATTTCTATGTATTATATAGTATATAAAAAGCAACAAACCTGCGACATGGCGTCGTAGTACAATCGAAGTGCCATGATGTAATCTAATGGTTGATACCGTTTGACCGTGATCCTCTTTAGCTAACGGGTACTGTGAACTGTGATCCGACCGGTGACTCGTCACTCGTAGTGGGGCAAACGATAACAAATAATGTCAGATGTCAGAAGTCAGAATGGAAGTCGGTTTCGATTGTCACTTGTTGATTTTTATATATTCAATATTTTGAACAAATTCGAAAGCTGAAAACGCGGTCGAGTCGAGCTCAGTAAAGAAGAATGAAACCACGAAGAGAGATATGAGTTGAATGAGATGAGCTTTTTGGATGCTCAAAAAATAATTTCGTTCCATTTCTTTCCTGTTGTTATAAATGCATAGCTCTACTCTGCACTGCATGCACTGCATATAATTCACTTTTACATATTTACATGATGAGGTGAGGTTGAGGAGTGTACAAATATCTTTATCAACTAACTAACCTTGGGGAGTGGTTAAGATTACCGAATTGGGTTGGGGTTTTGGGAGTCTAATGCACGTAGAATGTTCTTTAAAAATTAAGACATTATTCTATCTTACTATCTGTTTTCCTTAACCTTAATGATTTATTTATATAATTTACTATAAATTATAACGAATGATGAATGATACTTGTTTTCAAAATTATGGTAGGTAGTGGTTTAATTTGCATATAAATTGCTAATTCAAATCAAAGTAAATGCAGATATGGTATGGTATTGGCATTAGTAGCTTATCGGACCTACGACTACGACCTCCGCAAATCGTTTTTTTGAATTCGCCATAAAATATATTTCGACTTTCTTTGGCGCCATAATATGGGCGTTAAATATTTTGTTTCTACGATTGGGTCATGATCATGACTCATACTATGTTACCTAAAACTAATCTAACCAAACATATCACCATGCACTTTTATGTAAAAAACCTGCCTGACGGCACCTTGCGACCAAAAGGATACCAAATATGTCGGCACCTAGGCCTCTGGTCATTAGGAC
>JAQFYU010002682.1:0-11379 GCA_034694905.1 Ceratophysella granulata
GATAGCAGTATAAAAACTGAGCTTATGTTTCTCGACCTTTTTTAAAATTAAATAAATTCATATCTCTTTAAAATTTTGATTTTTTTAGATTTAAGTAAACAGCAGTGGATTTGCCAAAATATTTTATGATAATTTTTAAAATACGGGTTCAACATGCAATATTTTGACTTGACTGCCGTTTCAAAGAATATTACAGTTCGCACCAAAAAAAACAACAATATTTCTCGTATGTTAAATAAAATAGAAAGAAGTTGTTAATTCTTCTTAAATTTTTTAAACTAATTAAAGATACTCTACTATATATTTATTACAAAAATTAGCATTGTGTTCACATGTGGAATAGTGCATGGCAATCACCATAGTTTTGCGGAGAAAGTTTAAAGTTCACGCAAGAGGCATTAACGGTTTTTACAAAATTACGATGTGCCTCCTATGTATAAGTCAACTTAATTTTAAATTTTCAAAATATATTAAACGACATTTCTTTAGTTAAAAATTCTGAAAAAATGCTCAGTCTCCTTCAATGACTTCATATTCAATAATAATCTTTGAACTTCAAAAGATCGCCTTAAATTATGAAAAATTCCGTCAAGTTTTAGCCCTCAACTTCAGGTCGACCTCGGTTTCTCCGTCGAAAAAGTGTTTATTTATCCAGAAACCTCATCCAGTAAAACGCAGTACAACAGTTCCAGCAAATATTGTTGGAATGAGGTTGAATATTATATGCGTCCTTCTAAAATATTCATCTACAATTGAGCATGACGAGCAAAATCCAACGGAATGTACTCCAATTTCGTATTGTGCCAAAAACTCGGAAAGTGGAAAAGAGAACTTTTTCATTTTTCAAAGCAACAACGAACAAAGTCTGAGGCCCCAAACTAGGTAAAACAAGTAGTAAAATATTAACGAACTTTTCTGCTCGTGTGTGTGTGTAAAAACTTTCGATTTCAGATAGGAAACTCGACCTGAAGCTCTAGTAATCTACAATGGGATAAGCCTAAAAATTTAAAGAGATCCATTTTGGAACAGACAATGTGCACACACTTTAGTGTGGTTCCCAAACCCGCTCCTTAATTGCATGATCCACAATGTCTAGGGAGCTTTGTAATTTATATTGGGATTTAGGAGGCCTTCCTTGTTCCTCTTGTATTTCCTATTCTCCAATTTGAAGGTACAATCAGAATTTATGTTTTAGTCAAACCAGACGTCGTAAGTGGGGAGGTCGAATTCAGACGGTAGCGGTAGACGATAAGGCTTATGCCTTTACTCAAGTCGCCAAACTTAATGGTACGATTATGAAATGAGGCTTAAAACTTAAAACGTTGCTGGTCCGTCCGCCTTGTAAGAAAACCATAACTGTAAATGAGTCTCTATATTTTATCTGGAATAAGGAAGGAAACACTACGGTGTGTTGACAAGGTTGATATCCGCTGAAACCGAATCTCTGTCCTCCGTGCTTTTAACAAATTAATGCTCAACACTCACCAAACAAACCCAAGACGGGCTGAGGAGCATAAGTTAACCTGAGGATGGGATTTCTGAAGAGGCGGTCACCAACCAGTTGGCGTTTTTGGCTCTTATGAGCTATATTGACTCAAACAAAGCTTTGGGATGCTCATCTTTCCACAATCTTTGGGTCTGGAGGATAAGCCATAAAAAACGTCATATATTATACGGCTTCAAGACGTCACTTTGTCACTTCATGGCAGGAGAAATCCACATGGCACACGGCGAGTCAGGTCACCCTCAAGAACCATAGCAAGTTGTTTGACGGGGTCATACCTTTTTTGGAAATAAAAACCATTTCCTTATGTACTTGCGTACGAGGGGTTGTTCCATTAATTTTGGGCTGATTTTGACGCTTTAAAAGCTGTAAGATTGTAAAAAAATTAAGCCTATTTGTATTCAAAGAATGGGTTGCAAAAATATATGAATTGTCATGGGTCGTGGTACAAAATTAAATTATGGAGAAAAGGTTTCAAGAGAACTAAAAATTTTTATACGAACCTGACATAGAGTTTATAACTATGTATACCATACCATATGTAGATACCTACCTATAGTTGACACCTAACCATAGCAATTGACTACAATTGTAGGATAAACTGATCATTTAAATATTTCCCCCAAATTTCTTGCAATCGAACTTAATATTTGACCCAATTTTGCAAAAATTCTTTAGAATTTAAGCAGATACCTAGGAATATTCTAGTACTAACGGAAGTGCAACGATTCCATACTCTATTACAAAATATAAATATGGTAAAAAATAAGAGAAAGTAAACAAATCTGGAAGTGTAGCAACACGTTAAATTTTGGTTAAAATTGTATAAGTAACCAATCATATGGGTATTTTTGCCTGAATAAAAGTACTTACAGCAATTATTTATGGTAAAAGGTCCAACTCAATTCACTGATTTTTATCCTGCCTTAAAATTTTTCAAAATTTGTGAAAAATAAGTTAAACAACCCTCGTATACGTAAGGCCCAGCTAATGGTCCGTGCAGCTGTACAACGGATTTGTCTCACAAATTCTTAATCCTCCAAAATTCATAACCACTCAAAAAAAAGTCAAAACTTTAAGTTGGAGGTTGGAGATTGGAGAGCCTCGCCCGGCTGGTACGAAAGCTTCAAATTTCAGTGAATAGCATGGAAATTAGCCGTGACCAAACTATTAAAACAAGCGCTGTGAGGTCCAATTGTCATATTTACTTCTATTTTACTTCAGTTGAACTGAGAACCAGAAAAAACGGTAGATTCGCTTTGGTTAAGAATCCAAAGTCCTCTGAATCGTATTTCGTATTATCTGCTCAGTTCTCAAACTTTTGGCTTGTTAATTGTAAACATGTTCCTTTCCTATTTCTTTCTTATGGAAAACAAAAGAAACCAATCAATTTCTGTTCGTAGAATCAATGCATATTTGTATGTTTTCTAACTCAGGCTCCATTTGGAGATCTTTGGCCCTGTCTGCTCTGTCTGCCCCATTCACCCCTCCCCTAAGAAGCTGAAGACAATGGCAACTCAATTATGGACCTGCAGCAGCAGGACGAGATAGAGAAGAAGTTTTGATCATGGAAATGATTTATCTAATGAAATGAGGAGTTTGGCTCCCTTTGAATTTCCATGTGTATAAATCAAATCAGGCGTATCAAAAGAAGGTTTTTTGGAAGGATTTCAAGGAAAGAGGACTAGTTTATATTCTGTGTCCACACCTACTAATTTACGTAAGAGACGCAGCGGTAGTCGACTTAAGTCAGCAGATCTTTTCAAAGACTCGCTGCAGTCTGACACGAAGATATTTGAATTAGGTTGAAGTTGGAGGCTAATGGGCATAGTCTTAAAAACTGAAGCCTTGTCTCACGTCTGTAATATGTCTGCTTCAATAATATAATTACTTATTCCTCAATTCTGAAATATTTCAAGGACATTCAAACTAATTACCCTCATTTAGTTTGCTAATAGTCTACATTTAGTGCTAATTTCCCTTTCAGTTTAAGTTTTGCGCAGAGTCGTGAGAGAGTTGAGCGATATTCGAGCGAGAATGCAGGGCTTGGTGAAACGCGGCAGGATAACCGAAGGAAATGCGTTATATAATTTTTTCAATTAAAATTCGCATTAGGCCACAAGTTTTAGCAAGCTAATTACGCGTCCTATCGTATTCTGATTTGCGGAGTTTGTCAATTTAAGCACTTCAAGAACATGTCTACATCAATACAATGCGTCCTGCATATATTTTGGAAATAGCACACAGTGCATAGTATCGACCACACAACAGGTTTAGGAATATTGAGGTAATTGTTTTCGGCACGATACAAATAGCAGTTGCCACGAATACAAGCATGCAAATGCAACCTCTTCAACAGTACCGACGCATTTGACCAAGCAAATTCATTAATTTCCAAATTCGTGCTAAAATCTTGCAAATAATAGTTATAATAATAATATATCCGAATTTTTTGTCCACTATACTGTCAGGCGTTCTAAGTCTTTCATTTCGAAACATATATTTGTGTGAGTAAAAATTATAAAATACATACGTTTCACCAGGCAGCAGTGTTCGATGAACGCAAAGTGTCATTTGATTACAACGAGCTATAAAATGCATAATTGTAAAAAGGTTCGCAAAAAACTTCTGCATGGAAATTTTTTACTCTCGAAAATTCACTTAAGGTTAAAGAAATAATAAAAAATCATGTTAGGTTATGTAATGTATTGTAAAATTGACTAAGGTTACTTCATTATAATGAACAATTTGAACATATCCATCCATCTAATATAAAAAATATATTTAAATCCAGAAGATGACTTTCCGCGTTATAAAACCCGTTTAATCACACAAATTCACAATTATGCTGTGACTGCAAAGGTCACTAGTACCGATGGAAGACAAGTTGCCCTCATCGGATCAACGTTGTGATGAATCAAATATTTATCCTCGTATCTCCAGCACCAGCACAGACTTTAATTTAATGGTAGCAATATAAATTTCTAGAATTTTTTCTTACATTGTCATGACAACAAAAGCTGAGATTTAGCTTTAAACCTTAATTTAGACAAGCAGCATGCTGTAAGTACATTGAATTTACCCAGTTAACTTGTATAGCATTAGGCGGCGGTGTGTCAACTTGGAAATATCATGCTACGTGTCAATGGGATTGAAAAAAATCAAATCGTTATGTGCTTTTGCAACATGCAAAAAGTTGCAAAAATAAAGCACCGATGTAACTACAGTATAGCACTAACACGTAACACGATATTGGGTCATTTACGACAAACGGGAAAGTTTAGCTCCAATTTACATAGTTTAGTTCCAGAGTGCATGCATTAAAAACTTTATGCGGGATTTACTACATGTCGATCCCCTATCCCGGTCAAGAACTGAAGAAAAAGAACGTCTTTAGTTTCTCAAATAAAACTCAATGATCCAAAAACCAATTTGTACAACATTGTTTGACGTGGTTCACTAAACTTACAAGTTACAAGCTACTTTTCCTCTGAAATAGCTTCACTAACAAAAGCTAAAGGGGACTCCGTTCTCCCCTACTATGTTCATCTCCACTCTGGGACTCGACACAACCGTAATATTTATTAGGATTTTCAGCGATTTTGGGTGAAAAGAAGAGGGAAGGAAGGAATGAAGCAAACAAGCGGCTTAAGAAATGAAGGAGAGAATTTGGGAAAAGCGGACTTTTGAAAGAAGGAACATGACCAGAAACTGCGCTCATTCCATGGAACTTTGTGCCTGTTTATAGTTGATCGTTATTACTCAGCAAACATTCGTCTTCCTTCAGTTCTTCTCTCCTTTTATTGTCGGCTATAAGAATAAGAGTCGTACTAATCATGTAATTTGATGCATCACAACAATACAATTTCCACTTTAATGACAATGACGGGGAGCTTCGGTCCCGCATCCCTCCCTGCATTTCTCCGCTTATTTCTACTCTGATTTCCGCGGAAGCTTATTTTGGTTCGTATATGTCGTAGGGTAGACTGTTCTACCGCATGATGTATGCTGCCATAAATCGGAGAATCAAATTTTAAAAAATAGGCCTGATTTGACCAAATAAATTAGGCGAAATATAATATTCAGAAGGGCTGAATGCCGAATAAAAATTACTAATTAACCTAGTTATTGATTTGAACATTTGGTAAAATTGGGCAATACCGTTGAATTTTTCAGTTGGCACTGAAACTTTTGGATTGCATTTCTTGTGGCGCAATTTTAATTTAACGTAAACAAATGAATTTCAACAAAAGCAAAATCGGTAATTTTAGATTTTATGCGACCGTTCACCATGTTGTGAATTGTCGAATTGAATTTTCTAGCTTTTATTTCAGGTACTTAGTAATTTTGCATTTTGTCGATCTTTTAATTTTTTGTACTTCATTATTTTCATCGTAAATAAACCCGATTCTCACCGCAAAATCACTGAGTTTAGTGTGACATTTTTCCATAGACTTTGGCGACTATTGCGGTTATGTTATGTAAGGCTTGTGTTTTCTACGCGGGCATTTCCACGAATAGTGACGTAAGTATATCCAGTTCTGAAATTTGCGGGAAATATTGGCGGCGAACTAATTGACGTTGCGGTCAAAATCGATATGATCAACCCCGTTTTTTTGTAATTTTGGGGTGAGAATCTGATTTATTTGCGCTGAGGCAAATCTTAACCTTTGATTGGTCGATTTGCCATAACGTTTAAATTTAGCGATGTTACCTATTTCTATCAACTATTGTACATTAAGCAATTTTGTAGATTCTCCGACTAGATATACAAAGTCCGTGTTGTATTTAATTTGTAGCTTCTATTTTTGAATTTCCGTACTTCTCGGTAATATCGACCTGATACCATCAATAATGTAACAAGCTAACGCCAGGAACCAAAGACAGTGGGACGTGTCTGTGTTGATGTTGATCAAGAACTTGATTCAGTGCGAAGTCAAAGATTAGTTTTAAAGCTGTATTTGGACAGCGCCTTGATGATGCTATGTTTCAAGATTTCGTAATTACATAACTTTGGAAGGGACTTAAGCTGAGTTTCAGACTTAGTATTGACTTGATTCAGAAGAGAGACGTCGACGTACGGCATAATGATCCCTGCGTCATTTCACTATGCAATTATAAAATGAGAATAGCAGAGAAAGATTTGACGCTCAAATTGGTAGGTTTACAACTTTGGAATGAGAATAGAATCTAGGCCTAGGACAGACAGGAGGGGCTTTTATATGTTCTGCTCATTACTTTTCATTTCACTTAGAATTTGAGGCTTAAGAAGAGTGTGGACGTCTTATTAGTGTCACTCGAGTGGAATCATAAAGATTGTGGCGTGTGAGCGGAACTTTAATAATACCAATAATAGAGAATAAAAGGAACCAATATTTCCACGAATGCCAGACTTGTGTAGACAGTCGGCATAACGTCAAGCAATCTTATAAGCTTCCGTTATCATAGGACAGATTTATTGCATAATCAAATCAATAGATTTGTTTGAATATTGAGCATCCAAATTGGGATTTCTGCATCAATCTGCCAATTTGCTTCACGAAATGTCTGCAACTTCATGGACCAAGGTGCATAAATTGATCATTATAAAATAAACACCATTAGAATTCTTAATTCACTTTAGCAGGGAGAAGGTGCAAATACGAGGGTCATTCCATTTGTTTGCAGCGCCGTTTGCAAAATAATATATTTGGTGTTGATAAATTGAGCGGACAATTTTATCACATGTAAAGTCAATAGCTGTTAGAAGTGCAGTAGGAACAAATTGTTCAAAATTACCATCGAAACAGCTTTTAATAAAATGTTAGTCAAAATATGTTTTTGTCACTTTTTCAGAACAATTTTGTTACATTTTATAATTTAAAATTTTTCCCACTTTGTTTTTGTATTAGCGTAATTCATTCTTGCGTTTCAGATAAAGCTATACCTAATCCTTAAGTTATTCCTAAATTTATATGAACTTAAGCCATTTTGTATGATTTAGACATTTTAAAATTGAAAACAATTCTTTTTTGGAAAATTTGCAAAATATTTTACGAAATTCGCGCTAAAATCTAAAAATTTCATCAGAAACGTATATGGCTCTTCCATTGTTCATATCAACTCAAGTATGGAAATACTTTATCAATTGCAGAATCGAATATTTAGAAATTTTCGGAAATTTCATGATAAAAAAACAAGATTTTTTACTGAAATTGGATGAACAAACTTTCTTTATGTAAGTTTTAGCAGCTCCTTGCTTCAATGTTGTAATACGGTGAAAGTTACAACCAAATCCATCCATCAATACCAGAAAAATCATGCATCACACAACATACAGAACAAATGGAACGACCCTCTTATACACTGCAATAGCCGAGCTAGTTTGGCAATCAAACCCTTTATCTGCTGAATTCAATGAGAGGGATTGCAGTGGTTAGTAATTCGAATAAATTTAATAACCAGGACTACACTCTTATGAGGGTGACGTAATGGTATCATAAATAAATTCCATATTAAAAGTTATGCTAATTTGGTTGGAAGAAGAAAAATACTGTAAGGAAATGAGCAGAACACCAACTGATCCTCTCATTTCACAATTGAGAGAGCAAGGCTACTCGTTTAAGAATTCAAGTGTGGTAATAAGACGGTTCAGCCCAGTTCTCCCATAAATCTAACACATGATCTCCGGCTCCTTAATGTGTATGGAGAGTAATAGGGGCTTTAACACCATTAAATGAAAACTTAAACCTGTCCAAATGGAAAATCTCTTCACAGATTATGGTATGGACGGAATCCATTTAGCTTCTCTCACTATGTTTTAATTCCGAATCAAACCAAGAAGCCAGAAGAGCTAAGGTTCTGCGGAATGAAAGAAAAGAAATGGAAAACAGAGATATTATTATTGTTATTATTGAGAATGGTTTATGAAACAAGTCAATTGGTATTCCAATCGAGTCCAGTTGTGTGACTCCATGCTGAAGTCCCAGACGTTTACGTTCTTCATCCATCTTTTCAAATCCAAAGTTCAGATCATGTAGAAGATCATGGAGGAGCCTGGGTAGAGGAGCTGGACCCCTTGAGGTGCTTCGATGGGCTACCCTTTGGTCAGGCGCGTTTGCAGGGCCAGGGCTAAGGGTTCGGACAGTTTAAAAAAATATATTAATGCATAAATATACAAAATTGCATACATGTGAATTCGTATGAAATTTAAATAAAATAGTTAATTTGGATGAACAAATTATCCTAGATTTTTCTGAATAGAATTTAAATTATATTAAATAATTTTTAAAAACAATTGACAACACAACATGTTAATTAAAATTTTGATTTTAAACATTCAAAAAGTTTATTAAAAATCGTAGTACAGTTTACATAAAAATAAAAATTTAACACGCTTCAAATCACAATTGATGTTATTTCATTTTTGGAATTTTCTAACGCTTTGCGTATTTTTAATATTCTAATTAGATAGATGAATTTGTGAAACATATTTGAAATATACACGATATACTCGAATTATGTAAATTATCGACTACTAATTTTGTTATAAACACAAAAACTAGTATATTAGAATCTCTTAAAAATAGTCAAGTCGATTAACAGAATCAGGTATACTAGCTCGGGCAAATTCAATGACGCGATAGTAACTTGGTTACAAAATTCTTTTAAAGCTTTGCAAAAAATCGGTCAAATTCTTCAAAACCTTTAAAAATGGTCAAATTCTTCTAAAACCTTAAAATATTGGTCAAATTCTTCTAAAGCCGTGGGAAAATTGGTCAAATTCTTCTGAAACCTTAAAACTCGGTAAATTTTTTCAAAACCTTTAAAATTTCGAACAAATTCTTCTATAACCTTGCAAAAATCGGTCAAAAGACTATCAAATTTAAAAAAGCCAAAACATCAAAATTAGAACAATTCGACTAAAATAACCTATAAATCATAATGTCTATTTCGGTTAAAAATTACCGAAACCCCAAAAAAAAAAATTTGAATAAAACAAAAGCAATAAAGCGTTGCAAAAATCTAAAGAAAAAATTTTCTAAACAGAAGTAGTCCTAAAATACCAAATAATCGATTTAAAAAAATATAAAAATCTACTTACAACCCCAAAAAAATGCATTTAAGCACATGCATTGAAAATTCTCCAAAACACAACAAACAACATCATATATGCTTTTATCCCGATTAAATTTGCATATAAACGGTCAAACCCGTTCCCCAGACTTGCATTGGAACTGCAGTACCCGAACACGCCTTTGGGACCATGGTGCTCCTATGTACTTTTTTAAAGGCTGAAAAAAAAAGGAAGCGGCTGGACATGATGGTCAGTATAATAATAGAAAACACAGGTGTAGCGTGTTACCTATTATTTCCCATCGCAGCCTACTATCTACTACCACTACCTCAAACTTTCTCCCCATATGCATAAGTACACATTGGAATGGAAGGGAAGCCAAGCCAAGGCTCAAAAGTAAGCAAACTGAATCCCTGCCGGTTTTTTGACTCGTCATGCTATCAATAATAAATGCTCCAAGCAATCATCATCATCAAAAGCGGAGATAGTCCCAAAAAAAGTGTTTTATATTATATTTTCCCCTTCCCTCGTATTTCCATTCTACTCTTGGAGCAAGATGATTTGGAACATGGTAGTAAAAGCTATTGTCCTAGACTAGGGTATTCTTTCCGGAACATAACAATAATACGATAAAAAAAAACGCCATGCATCTCCGTCTTTGGCGCTCAGAATCTAGATGTACATCTACCGAACGACATGCCATCGCTTTAGAGACCATCTCGACCTTCTTTCTAAAATTAAATTTTTGCCTATGGATTCTCATTGTCTCTTCTTTTCTGAGCAACATTTTAGGTCTCGTTAGCATAAAATAAAAATTACGAGCTATGAGGGTAAAAAATATTCAGTTCTTTTGGAGTGGAAAAATGGGTTTAGATGAGTTGAATCTAGAATTCATTGCGGAACAAAGAGAGGAAGCTGATTTGAATGAGAGTAATTGCTTTTAGGTTTTTTTTTTGTCTTGGGCTTCTTCTGCGGTTTGGGATTTGAGAGCTATGCTCCAGTTTTCAGATAGCAGCATTGTTTTCGATTTACATCTCGAGTACATGGCTTGTTTTTATTCTGAACCGAAAACTGATGTAGGAGTACTACATAGGTATGATTAATTAATGACTTGGTCGACAACAGCTACATTTCATTAGAGCATGTAATTCGATTGTGTTGACTTTAGTGACACAAAATGCAAAGTCGCGTGTACAGTGTGGATGTGGATGTTCGTTGATTGTAAATTTTATGTCGAAAATCTTTTCCAGCTGCAAAAATTCAAAGAATTCTAAATTGTATAGGTAAATGTAAATGAATTTTTTTTTCTACAGAACATATTGACAACTTGCTTGGTTGGTCGGTGCCGGCCGGTTAAAAACGTAAGAAATGGGGACAATTATAGAATCCACGATTCACGCTGTATATTTGATTTATCTAAAATTTTGGTTTACAGCTTCGTCTGAATTATAGATGAAGGTGTTATAATGTTCTGTTAAGCCGTTAAATCAATTTACTGTCATGCAGTAAAATAACTTGACAAATTGTCTTGTCCGAATTCAACGGACATGGTAAATATGTTACGTGTACCGTTCACAAAAATTTTGTGTGACATGTCGAATGCTAGATAAGCTAGATACTAGAGTTGCTTGTAGTACCTCCAAATTAAAATTAATTATAATTATTACCCTCCATTCCCATTTCCCCTGGGATAAACTAAAAAATCCTTGGTAATGAGGGCCATAATCTAAAATAATATGAATTAATAATTTTTAATCGTACTTGATTTGATTTAATTTTTTTAAACCATATAAAATCGAAGCACGCCATAACAGCTAAA
>JAQFYU010002683.1:0-11378 GCA_034694905.1 Ceratophysella granulata
GGAACCTCTTTATATCCATTCCACTGCCAACACCGAGCTGACCAGTCAGTCAAGTCACGACGCAAGAATTGTACCTCTGTATATGGAAACTGGAAACCTGATGGGATGAAAAGACCAGAGGAGACGACGGAGTGCTTATCTGAATTGAATTGAATTCAAGGTGGACAGTGGACGTACACGCATTCCAGACCATTTCTACTCAAACTCAATCAGATTGCTCAAGAATTCTGTACTCTGAGGTGCTTCGATTCAGGGTCGTCGGATCTCGTATCATCAATCCTCATCTCTGACACAAACAAATCTAGTCTAATCGAGATTTCGAACTAGGAACTGCTTCTCAGCTCTCATTTTGAATGAAGACATCAGATGTCATTAAAATATTGAAAATCCGGAAAGCACAAAACTTGACTTTCACCCTCCACGTGTGAATTCGATATGTAAGGGTTGACCAATGCTACATTTAATTCTGATTCTCAGTTTCAATTATTCACAAAATCTGCGTTAAGCAGTACAATACTACGAAATTTGTAATTTAGAATGCAGAAGGGCTTGAAATCCTTGTTCACTTGCATACTCTCTTCCCTAGACCAATCTTCCAGGTCTTCCAGGCACGTTTAAGTGCACGAATGAATGCACTGCTTATAGCAGCCAAGCCAAGCTTGTTCACAAAAACGGATCTGAGAGGAAAGACTCCTTTTGATCCGGAGTCGGTGGAAGGGCTTGTACAGATCTGTAGTGGGTGATGATGATGGTTCAGGTTCTTCTCAGCCTGGCATGTCTCCTGTCTGTAACCATAGGGATCTAGGCGTTTCGGGTTTGAAACCAAATAGAAAAGCAATCGCATTGCAAATGGGTTTCCTTTGGCAAATCCCACCCAGCAAAGGCTTTAGTCTGTCTCAACTATATATTTGCAAAAACATTGGAAAATGAAGTTTTTGGGTTTTTATACTAACGAAATTGCAGATTTTGGATGGGTTTTGATTCAGTTTCTGTGGTATTGGTATTAATTTCGCCTTGAAAATGAAACCAACCATTGGGAACCTTAATGGCCTCGCCTGGGTGAATAGTGGACGTGGACGAGGCGAAGGAGTTCCCGCTGATGATGATGATGATGGGGAACAGCGAGTGGTAGTTTGGTTTTTGGTAGTATGAAGGACATTATACGTTGAAGGAGAACATGAAAGCCCCAAAGAACGGCTCAGGCTCATCAAAATAGATGCGAATGTCGGCTCATCTGGTTCTGGTTCTCGTCCTCTCAAATTCCTATGCTCTTACGCACTACTGGAGAGAGAACTCGGCAATATATACAGCATAAGCTAGTACAAAGCGAGAATTGGATATATGGTCCAGGCCAGGCCAGGATGAATGAAGCTATCAAGACAATAATATATGGGCTAATCAGAACGGCCAGTAATCTTGTGCAATGTACAGTACTTAAACTCTGGACAGCATCAGGATCAGGAGAAAGTTGAGGGCTTAAAACTTTCTCCCATATGTAATACAAAATATTGTATTGCGCATTGACAACGCAGTATAGCTAATTTTTGCAATATTTCGAAATTTCTCAAAAATGATCTGAAATTTTAGCCTTAAAAGGGAAAATTCAAAAAGTTGTTATCATAATATCATGCATTTTCAATGAAACGCATTTTCCGGTACCGGTAGCAGTATTTTTCAAAAGTGGAGCACGTCTACCACGTTTACTACTAATCTGAGTATTTTTAAATCCCTTCAGAAGTGTAAATTGTGTTAAACTTTTCGAACATTCATTATATCCGCTTCATAACTGGAATTTCCATCTGCTGTCGGAAGTTTGAATTTTGAATATCAATGATCCCGAAACAGTTTTGTTTTCGTAAACGAAACCGTCGCATCCCTTCAAATTTTTAAACATCTGTTTTGTCGTAACTTACTTAGAATTTGCGGTTTGAAGTTCAAATTGACATCGGGAACAAAGGAATTATTCGAATTTAATTATGCGAATAATTGGATGGAAATTGTAGCGTATAATTACCTAGTTCTTAAAACACTGAATTTTCATAGAAACATTCGAAAAATTAGCCAAAAAATCTGATTATTTGATAAGTAAATTTCCAAATCTTATGAAAAGTCGAATTTTATTGTCACAGGTTAATGACTACGTATTTTGTAAGATTGCTTATCATTATTTGGGGCGCTAGAAATCCAGAAAGCTCGCGCTACGAGCGCATTTTTCGGCGATAAGTCCTTCTCAGCGAAATAAACTTGAATACGTATTCCACAAATTTGTAGTAGGTAATAAATTCTTTATCGTGTAAGAATGAAGATAGTTGAGATAAACCTCACTAAAGTTCGCAAAATTAATAATTAGCAACACGAAGTACCGCAACATTAAATTCGGCATATAAAGTGTTTTTAGTACTTAATTCGATTTTAATTGCTGTTGCGGTTTCAAATCCAGCGGTTTTTAATGTTGCTGGTTTCCAATGCTGCGGTTTTTAATGTTAAGGTTTTTATTGCTGCGGTTTCTAATGTTAAGCTTTCTATTGCTGCGGTTTCTAATGTTGCGGTTTCTAATGCTGCTGGTTTCTAATCTTGCGGTTTCTAATGTTGCGGTTTCTAATGCTGCGGTTTTTAATGTTGCCGGTTTCTAATGTTGCAGTTTCTAATCCTGCGGTTTATAATATTGCCGGTTTCTAATGTTGAAGTTTCTAATGTTGCGGTCTTTAATGTTGCGGTTTCTAATCCTGCGGTTTTTAATGTTGCCGGTTTCTACTGTTCTGGTTTATAATGTTTCTAATGCTGCGGTTTTAATGTTGCCGGTTTCTAATGCTGCGGGTTTTAATGTTGCCGGTTTCTAATGTTGCGGTTTATAATGCTGCGGTCTTTAATGTTGCCGGTTTCTAATGTTGCGTTAATTAATGTTGCAGTTTCTAATCCTGCGGTTTCTAATGCTGCGGTTTCTAATGTTTTTAAATGCTGCAGTTTCAATCATTTCAATCAGCTTCGACTGGAGTGACGCTCTTTCCTTGCCTTTTTCCAATGAAAGCTGCTGACAGGGTGTACTAAGATGAATTCCAGCCAAAGGCTCGGCCCAACTCTAATATGTCCTGCTGAATCGATAGAATGCGGGTGTACCCTGCCCACTTCATATAATCCCACACCACACCACACCACCGCCTACTCCTACATTCCCCATACCTCGAAGACCCAAGACCTAGACTTCCACTTAGTTAGGATTCTTGGAACTCAGGAGCTCCGCTCGCCGAGAGGCTCGTACGTACCTAGCTGCTACGAGGCGTCCTTTTGATAAAAGGCGTCCCAAAAAATCCTAGAAGAAAAAAAGTTTGGCTCGTGTACGACCCCAAGACGATGAGACAACCGAGAGGTTCGTCTTCCCTACTTTTTTTTCCCCAAGCTCACTTATTATGTGGAATTTATTTTGTCGAGAGAAGAAGGAAAGAAGAAGGGCTCAAGAAAGCCTTCTCACATTCTCGTGAGTCAGCAGGAGGAACAGGCGAAAAGGTTCTCGGAGAGCGGAACTCGTCAGGCGGATCTGAGAAGACTCTCCTGCTCCCTTTTCTACTCAGGCCAAAATAGAAGGCAAGAAAGAAGGCTTGAGCCAGTCGAAGCAGGGGAAGAAGTAGTAAAGTGCCTTTTTCCGGACTCAGCTTCAACATTTTGGGAAACTTACAATTCTTTCTCGGGGAATCATCATGATCCGTCTTCTCAGATGAGACTGAGACTACCTTTTGGTTCTGAAGAATACTTAATGCAAGGAAATTCCATTTCCGAATTTATGACATACCATGGACGGATCTGAGGATGAGGAGGAGTACATTGAGCTAATTCGCTAAATCTGGGTCGTCATTTCCTGTGTAGCAATGAAGGCTCGCAACAAAATGTCGAAAGGAAAGGCATAATTCCAAGTTCCATGCCGTATTTTCTCGGGGTATAAGGTCAAATTGGCGAATATTCGTCTGCCAAACCTGCAATTTTTTCCCAATTCACAGAAGAATTGGACTAATGCTAATTGCTATAATCATTTTTTAGGGTCTATTTGGCAAAAGTGTGAAAATACAACTGACAGTTAACATCATAATGATGATTTGAATAGCAAATTGAGACCAAAATTGGTACCAATGCAGCACGTGATCAAACCTACCTGATTTTTTGAAAGTCTCATACATGTTGCTGGGCTAGGTCATGCTTGAAATTTCATATAAGAAAACCTGGAGTTCCGCAGTTGAGCTAATGAATTAAAAAAATCATTTGACAAAAGTGCAAAAGCACAATTGATATGACACAAATTCCGCACAAAATTGATGGAAAGGACATGCATTGATATGCTAATTTATAAATTGTTTATTCCTTGAAACGAAATTGACAGAAATGCATTAAATGTGGAAACCAAACCAAAAGTATAAAAATATGCTTAGCAAGCAAGTTACTTCAAAAAATCGAAATCTTAAACTTTAGAAAAATTGACAAAATATGACCAGTTATGACTTAACCCATGTAAATTACCCACTTAAAATCATACACGAGTGGAATTAAATTGACGCTAACTGATTAATTAACAAAAAAAAACAATTTCCCGATAATTTATTCAACAATTTTTGCCATTTTTGTTATGCAATTTTTCCAAACTATTTTCGGCAATCTGATTAACACCAAATATCGAACTTTAACCAAATTTTACAGCGACATCCTCAGGCTTAAATACACTCTTAGCATACAAATTCGTCCCTATTGAGAAACACACTTGAAGCATCCTACCTTTATCTTGCACCGCTCCGTACTCGTATGCACCACAGATAAAATCACCTGCATAAATTATTAAACCCTGTTAATTATAATATCCCCGTCCTCCGATTAAGGTTTCGCCCAACTAAAGCCCACCGGCAAGGAAACAAGGGTGGGGTGGGGTGGCTTGGCTTTGGCTTTAGACACTCTCCGTCTCCGTTCCGTGCTACTTACGTGTGAACCGTCTCAATTCCAGTGGGCATAGACCTTACACAGGGTAAAAGCCTTCCGCCTGCCGCACGTGGAACAGGCAGAGTACTGCAAAGTCAAGCCTATTGAAATGAAATGGGACTATTTCCCTACACGGTTGGAGTAGGACAAGAGGTTTTCTGTATTTTGTAGGGAGGAGGTGAAAGCGTGCCTGCTTTCTCTATTGCCCCCTTGCCACTGCTTCTCCTTCTGCATCCTCCTATCTCCACCCGCACGCACTCTGCTCAAATTGGCCCTCTTGTTTATCTTTCTAAGACGAATTCGTCCTGCTCCGCTAAATTAAAAGAAACGGTCCCATGAACCCACTCCTAATGTCATCCCCTAAACCCAAAATACCAATTTACGCCTCAGAGCCCTACACTTAAAACTCATTTCTATGCATTGGGATTGGTACAGGAGTTTCCCTTTCCCTCTTCCACAAGATATTGGCAAATACGAGCCCAGGGTCATTTGAAAACCAACTCTGGGAGTGTAGTTTTTTTTCCTCTTTGCACGTTCATCCGTTGTCATGTCGTGACCAAAACGAGACGGAGAAGATTCCCATTAACTTCCCACATGGACTCCGTCGTCTGAGTGTTCTTGGCTCTTGTGTAACCACGGAGAGCCGGAGAGCCCTGTGGTTCAATTTTCCTGTTAAGGCCAGCCTATATGGATTGAGAGTGGGTTATGTTATGGAAAGGCAGGAGTGTAGAAGAACCGGAGCTGACAGAGGACGTCGAATTTAGGTGTCAGGCTGGGTGAGAGGGAAATAGATGTGTTTTTGGATCCGTTCTCCTGAGTGGCAGAAATTGGTGGTTGGAGTAAGTAAGCCATGGATGAACCATATGAAAACTCATGCTAGGTAAATGGAGGGTTTGAATGAAATATTTGAGCCTTTTGAAGCCTAAAATCTAAAATGGGATAATATTTTTTTTGAGATCAGTAGAATAATATTTCAAACCAGTGGTTTAGTCATTCATTCTGGGTTTACGGAGAACCTAATGTCATACATATGGTCTTTGTTTGAGTGGAATATTTTAGTTTTTTACAAAAAAATATTAAATTGCTAAACATTTTGGAGATCAAACACCCACAACTGTCAATTCCACGTTTTAAATCAGGCTATTCCTTGATTCGGAAATGCACTTGGAGCAATTGTCAGAATTAAATGCAGAAAACGAACTATAAAGGTATGTATCATTGTAGATCACGGTGGAGACGCATCTCTGGTTCATTTGTGACATACACGTATGCGCTTTAACAACTTCCATGTGGGTCTACAGCCTGGGATGAAAATTAGATGTGGATTGGACATATAATTTCGAAGTGGGAAGAAAATCGAGGAAATAGATATAAATGTAGATCACACACTTGATTAAGAACGAAATAGAAGAAAAGCGCTCAAAAATGTAGGGCGCACACGTGGTTTAAATGAAAAATATATGCAATAAAAGTAGATTACACATATGTAACAAATTTGTAAGAGAAAGCTAAAAGTGAAAATGTAGATCACACGCATGGTTAAGTATCCATAGTAACATCAAAAATTATTATAAATCTTGTCACGCATGATTTTGTAATTGGAAAGCAAAATTGGATCAAAAATATGTAGATCGGGCGTAATTTTATTGAAGTAGGATCACGAAAATGGCCAAAAACGGAGTGTAAATGTAGATCGCACACGTGGTGTAGTACAAAAAGAACAAAATGAATATATAAGTAGATCGTATTTTATTTTGTTGACAGAGAATTACGAAGATTATGATCATAAAATGCGAATCGAAATGATATTTGAGAAACTACTCACAAAAGCAGCATATAAGCTGTAGATCGCACATGAAATCTAAATGGTCCTACAAATTTATATAGAATTAGAACAAATAAATGCTTCTTTAATTCAGCTCTTCAAAATGGAGCACGAAAAACGAAACCGATTCTGAATCTGATTGTAGATCGCAAATCAGACTTAGTAAAATCGGGAAAATCACAAAAACTATGTAGCCTGTGATCTACAGCCAAGAACGGTCCACCTGATTTAGATTTTTTTTACTCTGATCTGAATTGTAGTGATTTGAGCCAAGCTCACCAAGTTTTAGCCTGCGTACGTGTTCAGCTCGAGCAGCTCCTACCAAAAAAGAAAGTCTGTTCAAGTAATATCATCTCATGGTTCATACATTCAAGACAAACTACAAGTTGAGTTAGTGCAAACTTGTGGAAGCTGAATAGAACTGAAAAAGAAACCCTGAGTTACTAACTTTGAAAATCTAGTGCCAAAGCCAAAAGCCCATGTTCGACTCGTTGTGAGAGAAGATGGAGAGTGAGTAGAGTGAGTTTGTCGGAAAAAGCGGAACTTCGTATCGAGTCTTCAGCTTCAGCTATAGTGACTACTGTACCGAAACTCATTCTATTTCTTTCCTCACTCCAGAACTAAACCTTGTTTTTTATACATTTATATCCTCCCTGCATCTCTATGTATTCTGCCAAAGCAAGAGCAAGCACAGACGCTCAACAGGTATCCAATTTCAACCGGTATGGTATGCTCTCAATCTCAACCCGATATAGACTTGCCTATTGGGACTTGGGACTGTCAACGTTTTTCCAATAAATTAGGGGTTCAAAATGTTGAATATATTATTGTGACATAAATTTTGCACTAATTGTATTATAATCTATACTATTTCTGCTAATTTAGTTGCTAGTTCACGCGTTAGAACCAGAATTTACAAAATTGATTCGAAGCCTATTACCTGGACTACGGTTGCTAGGCGACGTTAAACCAGGAACTGAGCACGGGACGCCACTATGTTTTATAAAAAAGAATTATGTCACATGTCACGTCACGTGCTTTACAATTTTCATTTTTGCTTAAACTAAACATCAAAAACACATTCGAAGAAAATTTGACCGCAAGACTCATATTTAATTAAATTAATGCACAACTGGGAAGCTCTAAAAAAAGAATTTCAGAATTTATTTTTCACTGAATAAACGTAAATTCTTAGCGAAGCTCATTGTGCAATTCTTAGTAAAAACTTCGAAATTTCTAGAATTCTAGAAAGTTAAACCAATACCCCTAGCTTAAGCACGCGTGTTTTTAAACTGAGAGGCCATGAAAGCTTTCTTCCGCTTTCTCCAAGTATTTCTAGGAAATTGAACTCAGAATTTTCTGTAGAATAGCAAAATGTGCCATTCGATTGCACAATGGATGGAAGTGCCATCAGCCATCGTAAATTGTAAGCGTAAGGAACATACTCGCAACACTTCCAGGATTTTATTAAGCTAATTAGCGTAACGTAGTGTATTTAGCTTGAAAATTAAAATTCTACAGAAATTGCAGCATGTCATCGCCTGCCTTTAGCATCAACAACCGATAAGTCTTACTACAGTAAGAAGAATCGCACTCACACATGGCAAAGTTTCTGAAAAGTTTGTCATGTTTGTCACAACAGAATCAAAACATTCGATTCGAAAGACGCCTTTTCGTTTCTTCTACCTACGGCTTTTGAACGTTTAGCTTTTTCATGGAATACTTACGATACTTATACCAAATCATGCTAGGTTGAACCAATGCTTGTACTTGCCCATTGAAATTAAATGTCATACACGTTAACATCTCAAATCGCATCAAATATTTTTCTGAACTTTCACCAATAACAATATTTAATACATGTATTTGATTTATAAATATAAGCTCAGCTGCCGCTTGATTTTATTCTGTCTCTTGACTCTTCCCCTGCATGCACATGCATGTACGAGGAGCGTCCCCAACCAAAAGGGCTAAAAAGGAAACGTCGAGTCAATCTCACTCTCCGCTGAAGCTTTCGTAAAAAAAGTGTTACATAACTTAACCCTGTTGTCAAGTCAAGCAGCGTTCTGCTTTACGAACTTCCAGTTAGACCAAGGATAAGCATTGTAGAGCTCCAACGAAGCCCTCCTTTGTGTCTGGCGGCATCAGCAGCAGGAAATACGGAGTTTGGAATTAATTCAAGCCTGAATCAGAAGTTACCAGACACTAGGCTTGAGATAAGAACAAGATTGATTTCATGGCTACACAAACATACGTTGTCGAGCCGAGTGGCCGTCGATTTTCGGATTAGTACATCAGTTTAGTACATCCATATTGTTCCAGGAGCCTTTCCTTTAAATCCAGGGGCCAAATGGCTAATGGCAGCGCAATAATCGGGCTTCAAAACTTCAGGTGAAAACCGAATGTGTTCAAATTGCTTAATCTAAGCCCAAATAATTTATTTCTCTAGTTGCCCTATTCAAAATGCAATGGTTTGTATCAATTATTCATGTCTCCGTTTAGGACTAAATCGAAAAAAATACTAACTGGACCAAATCTCATATAACCCCATTCAAAATCCATCATTTCGAATCAATTATTCATCTTACCGCTAGATGGAGCCAGAGCTAAATCGAAACAAATGCTATCCATGTAGACTAAAATCTCATATAACCCCATTCAAAATGCATCATTTTGTATTAATTATTCATCTCTCCGCTAGATGGAGCCGAAGTTAAATCGAAACAAATGCTAACTAGACAAAATCTCATGAAACCCTATTCAAAATTCATAATTTCCTATCAATTATTCATATCTCCGCTAGATGGAGTCGGAGCTGAATCGAAATAAATGCCAAATGAATCAAATCTCACATAGCCCCATAATTCAAATTCTGCGTGCCTTTACAAAAACAAATAATAGTGTCGGTTCAGCCGCAGTCGGCACATGGGTTCACCTTGTTCTTGAATACAGAAAGCTTCGTACGGATTTTAATAATGTTCAATGTCATTGTAAAAGCTATCAACTGCAATGAGCTCTAAATTCGGAAACAGTGCGATTTTCGTATATTTCTTAAATTTTCAACACCGGAAGGATGGACACAAGCATGCATCCATTGGTAGGCTTATTATAAGAAACAAAGGCCTAAATTAGTTTCGAGCTATGAGCTACCGAATGATTTTGACGTGTGATTGAGAATTAGCTTGACTGAATCTCACTAAAAGGCTAACTGTAGCACTCGACACTTCCATGGAGATGAGGACGGAATGTGTGACAGAAAACAGGACGTACAGTAGCTCTATTCTCTATACAAGTCCATTATCGGAGCAGATGCTCCGAGAAAAACGGAAATGTTTGAGTGGTCGTCCGACATCACCATGTCAAGTTGGGTTACACTTCGGGCATTACGAAACCATAATTTTGGAATGTGTGGGTTGGTCTAGGTCTCCATCTCGGATATAATATGGTCCTGGTTACGGACGAGCTGCCGACAGACTGGAGACTTAGTGGAACCTGGTCTAATGGAACCAAAGGAGGGCAGACGCTGAGCTCTTGATGTGCCTCAGTAAGTAGAACCACTCTTCAGCTTGGCACACTCCTCCGCTTTCCATCTCATCTCACTCTTCGCCTCTTCTATTCCCAAAAAACTTCCCAGTTTTCGGATTCTAGGTTTCTAGCCAGAGAGTTCCAACATGACATTTAAGGTTGATGGAACGGTTGAGAGACCACCACAACGGCGGGTCGTCAAGACAGTGAAGGAAGAGGAGGAACGGAAAAGTCTGAATACGGCAGTTCGAACGTAACCAAAAAATAATTGTAGGTTACCATCCAAATTCTGAGATTGACGGTTTAATATAATATTACAAAAAACAAATTGAATTAGCAAAATTCAATTTAATTTTGGTGATATCGATATTCTCAATATTGAATTTCTAAAATAAATTCAAAATTTATAACGAGATAAACTTGTATATCTGAAAATTTGCCATTAGGATCATTTTTTTAATTTTGTAGAATTTTGAAAAATATGTACAGCACTGAACAATAGGTATAGCTTCAAGTTCAATATTTTTAAACCATCATTCTATATTGTGTGTTAAATGCTTCCTAGCATTTTAGAGATTTTTCAGCAGCTAGAATATGTGTCTTTGTGAATATGAATCTAACATCAATAGACGACAATTAAAATTCGTAATTTTGGTTTTTTAAATTACAAGCGTTGGTACAATTTTCATAATACTTTACCAAATCTTACATCAAAAGCTGAGAGTTCATTTTGTAAAATCACTACTTAATACTGTTTAACTTCAATAGTCGTTGTTTAAGTTTTGTACTAGGTCGCTATTACATATTTTGGCGAATTTTGACCAAGTTTCCAAAATATCAATAATGGACCCGAATTCAGAATCTAAATTTTTCCCAGTTAAATTGTCAAATAGACAGATGACCTGTCAAACACGACCCTTCCGGCTGAACTGAATGTACACATTATCGTTACCTAAATATAGCTCCAGTTCCAGTGTACCTTCCTTCTCCTCTCCTCACCCCATACCCCATCCATTTCCATACATTGAGCAGACTGCGAAGAAGGAAGCCCGAACTTATGGAACCAGGAAAA